>VZRN01001643.1:1611903-1641458 GCA_013397935.1 Dasyornis broadbenti
GTCCCTAAAAAAAAAAATAAATAAAAAAAAAAAAGAAAGAGAAAGAGAGAGAGAGAGAGAGAGGGAGAGGGAGAGAGGGAGAGAGGGAAAGAAAGCAAGAGAGCAAGAAAGAAAGACAGACTGGTTTTTTTGGCATTCCAAATAAGATGGTAAACGTGAATGGATATTTTACTGATGAAACAATAAATCTAAAAACTCTTTATCTTTGATTACTGTATTCCTACACGTGGGATTAGCAAATTACAGAAGTTCACCTATAGCTATAGGGGAGAAACTTAATGTTTTTCTCACTATGGTTTCTCTTGCCCAGAATTGTATGGGAAGTCACATATCAGGGTGGAAGAAGTGCAGCTGAAGTGCTTTGTTGTAAAGCAAGTCTGAAGTGCAAAGCAGCTGAGTGAGAATGAGCAAGCTGTTGTGAGGACCAGCACTTAAGTGAGTCTGCAGAGCAGGCAAAACCTCCCCAAAACCTATTTTTGCCTCTTCTTCCCTTCTATTGAGCTTCTCTACATCTTGTGTCTTAAAGAACAATACAGAATATATCCCATTGTCAAATACAACATGGTATGAAGTGTATTTTGAGCATTTCAGACTGGAGAAAACCTTTGCACATATGAAAGCAGGTGATGTGAGTACAGAGTCTGATAAATGAATATTCAAATACCTTTAATACAACCAAAGATAGTGCCATGTAATTTAAACCATTTGCTTCTACCCCAAACCATTTTTTTTCAAGTCTCTTATACTAAATGAAACTTAATGAATTATACCTCAAATGCTGACTAAATACTTACATGTGGATTTCCCAATTTGACAAGCCAGCTATCTTTGATAGACTTAGGTTTGAGCTTAGTAAAAGGATATGCCTGATTAAAGAGCTTGTTGTGATTAAAAAGGTTTTGCAAAACTTGCTAGTGTGATAGTATCTTGTGGATTTTCTCCTACTGAGTAATTAGGATCTTACTTTTGCAGGGGATATTATGTATTTCAGTGATTTTTTAAACCTATAAAATTTTATCACAAATAAAAAAAAAAATTTCTTTTTGAAATTTAGCTTATGAAGTCCATCACTACAGGAAGAAAAACATTAAATACACCTACAATTCATTCAGTGTTTGTCACAATCTTCCCATTTCATTGCTCTCTCTTTCTCAAGATCAGTAGCAAGTTTTTTGCTCACACTAGTTTGGTTGTGCTGATTTTGTTCCTGGTATTTCCACAACACATTTTGAATCAATTTCTTAGTAATTCTTTACATTAATCTATATCCAGCTGAGAGCTCTCATTGTGCAGGAATCTTTCTCGTTGTGTGTAAATGGTCCTACTTTCAGCGTTGATAGAGAGCTTGGTGAGTAGTCCAAATGGAGATGTATAACATTATTTTAAACGCCACAGTGTTTTCCAAGAGGTGCAAATAGAGCTATAATTTATGACACTTCTGGTTTTGTTAGAAGCTGGGTAGCAAGCCATTGGGCAAGCTGTTAAATAGAGCCTGTAATGAATAACATTTGTTTTTAACTATACTGAAACACACATCTGTGTAACTAATGTTCTCAGAAATGTCAAGAGTTTCACTTTACAGTATTGAAGTCTGACATGGCAGACAATATTTATGTTTGCATCCTATGAAATCAAAGACCATTTTTAGAGGCAAAAAATGAATTAAGTTTTCCAGCTACACACAACAAAAATCTGAGAAACTCAGGTTTTCTATCACAAGTAAAAATTTCCAAGTTCATATAATTTAAACAAAATCATGATCTAAGTGACTTATTGATTTATTGGTGACAAGTAATTAACAAGCAATTCGTGAATACACAGTCAAAATCAATAACAACAATACGAAAGACAAACCACAGTACTACACATTTTAAAAAGTCAATAAACACATATTTCTAAACACCTTTCTGTAGCCAACGACCTTCTCTCTGTCTCTCTGTCACACATACACACACACCCATTCACACAAAGATACAGATCATGAAGGTTACCACTATCCTTTTGCCCGGGACTGGAGGGCTCCCTCCATGCTCACCCTTCCTGTGGGAGATGAAGACTCCAGACTATGAATGCACTGCTGCCACTCCCAGCACCTTCCTGACGCATGCACTGCTGAGAAAGCCCTTCATGGGCTCATGTTCACACAGCCAAAGTGTGGTCCCTGCCTTGTCACCCTGAGTATTGCACCCTGCAGTGCCACCCCACTCAACAGAGCACAACTGCTCATGCTGTCCCCCCAGAACGTGGACAATTTTTTGTTTATGGCTATTTCAAGCTGTCTTGTTCTTAGTTTCAAAAGTAGCTTTGAAATTGGGTTTGACTGAAGCAATGGGAACTTGCTTCAGAAAGAGATATTTGGGAAGCTGAATTTACTTTTAAGAGGAAACAAGTCCCTAGGTTTTCTGTCAATGCTTTCCAAGATGCCAGATTACTAGCAGAATTTATGCTCACCTTTACTTTAAAAATAATATTATTTTCAGGCAAAATAGAAAACAGTTGGGAAATCAGACGGCTAGAATAGGACTATATTTCAGATTCCAGACATCTGTCTTTGAAGTTGGGATTCAGCTCTCAGGTGTAGACACCTGTCTACAGACCTTGTCTAAATTGTGTTTCTTTAAGTGAGCTTTATGACTGAGTATAGTCAAAGGCAAAGCAACAATACAGTTCATGTGTTTGATTCAGTCGTGCACACACAAGGTACCACTTAGCACTTGAGGGTGCCTTGGTTACCTTACCGCTCCAGAAGCTGCCATTGAAGATGAATACAGATCCTGTATGTGTCCTCTGAGAAAACTGTTGGTTCATGTAGTTGCTGTCAATAGCTTTAAGGCATATTGTGGCATCAGGTTCTTACCTGTAGGTCACTAATCCAAACCAGTGGAATTTATAGAGCTGCTAAGCAGGTGTGATCTATACAAATAATACGTATGTATCATGTACACATCCAGCAATAGATTCTGGAACATATAGCTCAGAATGCTGTAGGGGTTTTAGCCAAAAAAAGAAAAAAATTAAAAATCTGGAACTGGATTCCCAAGGAGGCTAGGAATTTTTCAAACCTCTGATGAATATGACCTGAGCAATCTGATCGGAATTCAAAGTTTGACCTGGGAGGTTGGACCTCTGTTGGTGTCCTAATGTCCCTTCCACCCTATAGTCTGTGTGGTTTTTGTATCCACTTGAGACATTTTGGGGAGAAACACAAACAGGCTACAGTGAAGATGAGACTGGTGTCAAAAATGACAGCATAGGCAAGGCCAAGAGGCACAGTTGAGACTCAAAGCAGCTCACTCCAATATACTTCTCAATGTTATTTAAGAAGTCTTCATGCACTTGGAATCAGCCAGCTGAATTTTTTAACATATCAAAGCAAAATTCTAGAAAGATGCTCTGAGATGCCATCAGGGAATCTCTAAGCATAGTTCTTCTTACAGCTGTGTTATTAGTATTTTTGTGACAACTGTAATTTAAAAATACACTCACATGATAAGTTTGAGTGAAATTATATCTATAAAAGTTATATGTGACATTGCATTGGAAAAGAAGAACAGAGTCTTTATAGCTGTAGGACCAATTTACCAGGACCTGTAAAGAAATCCTGCTGATATAAACATGATCGATCTGATAAAGTCTATGATTTCCAAAAGGAATTTGACAAGGTTCAGCTCCAAAAGATGATCAATAAACTGAGCAGAACTGTGTTATTCTCATTTTAGTTCCCAATAATCTCATCTAGGCTCCTTTTCTGATAATTTTATCTAGGCCTCCTTCTCTATGAAAGGCTGGACCAGATGGTCTTTTGACTTTACACCTTATTTATTTATCTGATTTTATCCAAAAGCAGTCATAACTTCCATAGTGTCTCTGTTGATCACTTTTTTGTTTTTTTGTAAGAATAGGCTGACTGATAACAGGAAAGGACATTCTGCATTGTAATTTGTGATGTCTCCAACCCGAGTGCATTTTTTAGCAATGATTTTGAGGTCTAAAAAACAATGAAGTGTTATTTGTGAAAAACCTGGAAGCAAGTAGCTTAGAAATATCCCTCTTTCAGGTTTCAAATGTTCCATTTTGGTTTTTTCTATATTTTCTGAATATTTTTCTATTGACCCATTTATTATTCTATAGGAGGCATTTCTGACATAATAGATGAAATACAGTGGCCACAGTAATTGCTATTTTAGGGAGAAATATAAGTCAGCTGAAAAGTCATCACAGTTCTGAGATGATAGTAATTACTCTTAAAGATTGTGTTTGACCTAAACGTTTTTATGTGTTTTATCTTTTGAACAATTTTACAGACTTTATAGTGGATTTCTTTTCATTACATTTGACTTAAAGAAATGTTTTCATAATGTCTAATGACAGAAACCTAATGAAAGCCAAACAAATTCCATCCCCAAAACCTAGGATGCTCTCTTAAATATATTGTAAGGTGATACAGTTGATATATTAAAGAGATAGGAAGTGTATTTACATGTATGATTTGGATAGTATCAGTAACTCCCAGAGCTGCATGTTCATGGTTTCGTAATATTTTAATAGTAAGAAGTGCACACTAGATATATTGCGAAAAGTGCACCTTTATAAATTAATATGTGGGATAACTATGATGTAAACAAGGAAAAAGAATGGTAGTAGAAAAATTCCATTGCATGTACTTTGCAGAGGTCTGTATTAAGTCATTTTACTAGGCTTTGAGCAGTTTTTCAGGCTCCTGCCTGATGTGCTTCAGTGGGAATACTTGTGCCATTCTGTATCTGGGGGCAGCCAGAAAGAGAAGATGGTAGTCCTGAAAACAAGTGCTTTTCAATTTGTATAAGTCTTATTAAGACTAGATGTCTCTTTTTCACATGCTGATCATTATGTCAACTTCCACCACTGGGGAAAAGCATGGCTTTGTTTGCAAGCAAGAAGGTTTTGTTATAGAAATTTAAGTGATTTACACCATCCTAAAAAATACACTATTTAAAGGACTTATTATCCTCTTTGGATAAAGGGAGTAAGACAATTGCAGGTGAGGTCTTAAGATGGTATTTTACCAATACATGAAATTTATACATCGATATGTAGATCATATTGAGATAGACCTATTTACAAAGTGTTTGATTAGAGGCATATCTGCTTGCTCTGAAAACAGAACTGTCTTCAACTTGTCAAAAGACAACTCACCTCCAGCTGTCACCTTGCATTTACAAAGAAGGTTTTTCCTTTTCACTAGCAGATGGCCTCATGTGAATGCTCATGAGAGCTGTTGTCAAAATTTGCAATGACTGTAATGCTGCAGGACCACATTTAACAATACCATGCAAATCTACCCATTAGTTTTTCATCTCCAGCTAAAATATAGTAATTTTATTTTATTTGGGAAGATAAACTGCATGACATTGAAATCTTTAGTGTGGAAATATAAAAAAAAATACTGAAGAATGATTTGCTTTTATTTATTTATTTTTACTTAGCATGCAATGCCTATCAGAATTCCATTCTACCGGAAGACTTAAATACCTCTAAGAAATAGCTTCTACTGGAAAAATATTTGCAACTAGATACCAAGGCCAAAGTAACTAGACACTGTGAAAACAAAGAGGACTATTCTCCACTAATAAAAGATTCCATCCCAAAATTCCAAACAATATCTATGTCCAAAAATTATTATATGGGTGAAAAAATGTTTTAGTAGATACAGATTTTAGAAAGCAAATAGCTCTTCTAATAGACCTGTAAATAACAAGAAAAGATTGAGAGAAATATGAGATTTTATGTGATTGAACATATTTTCAAAAAGAGCTAATAGAAAAAAATCACAGGGACTATAGACATGATAATTACAAAGGTTAAAAGTCTATAAGCAAATAAGAAAAAAAAGGTCTATCTAGAATAATAGTAAGAAGTAAGGTAGGAAGTGAGGTAGACAGTCAATTAAGTATCTGTTAATTTAGTTGCAGATAGGTTTCTAACTTTCATTCTAATAGAAAGAAGCTTTTTAATAAATGTGGAAAAACAAGGCATGTGATGAAACATTAGGGCAAAAAATTGCTGTAACAAAGCAGTTGATACCCAAGGGAAGGAAGAATCCTGTAACTGGGATGATTAAGATTTATTGGGATGAGGGTACTACATTATTTACTTTCTGACTCAAAGGATCTTAGATAAATTGATTAGCTGTGCTTTAAATGACCTTTCTTGAAAAAAAAAAAAAATGGTGCAAAGAAAGACAATATTCCCTCATAACCCCTAGCAAAGCTGGGGAATATAGCTGTTATTATTATCTAACGCAGTTTTGAGGCTAAATAAAATTTGCCGCAGAACATTCTTTGTCTTTCATTTCTGCGAAAACTGATTCTGTACAATTGGACTTGAGGATCTGGCTGATTTATATATTCTCTGGTCCTTCCATACTCAGTTAGGAAATTTGAAACATATTTAACCTGTGAAGATGTTAGAGAAGAGCAGTCTATTTGTCTGACAGGGATACTGAGATATGAAAATGAGAATGAACCTAGAAAGCTAAAATAATAATCTTACCATTTTTCTGTATTGGGAGGTGGGGGGGGAGTGGGAGAGAGTGTAAATATTTATTTATTTACTTATTTACACTTTTTAACTAGTCAATCACCCTGTTGATTCTGATTGAATTACATGCTGCACTATTGCCAGAGCGAATGGAAATTCAGTGAATGAAGCTGAGACTTCATGTAAAAAAACCTCAGAAACAAAGACCCCTAATTTTCTTCCAGCAAGATGTTTTATTAGCTTCTTAATTTTTACAACTATTAATGTTCATGCGATATTGACACTGACCAAATGAAGATGTCTTCATTTATATATCTGTACAAGTAAATCTCCGCTGCCTTCCTAGTCAGAGAAGAGAAAAAAAATTGGTTTATTTAATCCTAAAATAGATGTTGGTATCTGATCAGATGAGTTAGATAACATGCTTATCATTTTTTTATTTTATTTTATATCATCCCACTTGCAAGGATAAGGGACACATGATTCATCTCAAAAATTTTAACTATGTAGATATTGGAGATACCTATAAGTTAATTAATTTTCTATATAATTTTGAAATCATTCGAGGATAGTATGAAGTACATGTAGGTAAGGTCTCTTTTCTTAATTCTCAGGAAGAAAAACTAGGAGGTCCAGCTGAGTTTGATTAGTTAATAGTAAGGTAGTTTAATTTGTTCAGTCTAGGTTTAGATTAATACCACGTGTTATGCCAAAAACTACCAAAACTTAAACACTTAGTGTTAAAATCACGTTATTGAGAGATGTGTCAGCCTGAATTAGATGCAAACTAAACCATAGGCCAAAGTCCATTGTCCATAATTTATTTTACAATGAATGTGAGCTAGAAAGATAGGAAGAAATAGAAAAGGTAGATACAAAGTCCAAGCAAGAAACAGCTACCACCAGTGGTGTCCTGATGGTTCTTCTTCTCCCTGGGTTCTAGGTGGTGGGGGTCATTCAAAACTTTTCACTATTTATACATTTTAACAAAGGAATTAATGCTCCTTGGCTACATAGTTTTCTTATTCTATTGGTTAAATAATTCCCTCTCTTCTCATGCTAATTAGTCCCATGCTCAGCCTTTCTCTTCCTTTGAGCTGGTGCATGTCTTGATTGGTGGCCTGTGAGTTAGAAGTTGTGATCTCCTGCCAGAATTGCCTTTCAACCATTCAGAGCTGATTTCAGCATGGTTGCTAAGTTGGCTTTCCTTGTGGCCCATGAATTCTGCATTCGTTGTGTCCATTATCAGTGATCCATTCTTCTCCTCCAGCTTTGTTACCTTCCCCTAGGTCTGAGATAACACCCAGACAATAGGACCACCTTCATCTTATCTCAAGTTCCCAGCTGCTGTGGCTCATCTTCCAGTCCAAGTTCCAGGTATCCAAGGAGACATATTCAGGGGAGCTTCCTTGGCCTTTGTTGGTCTCAGATGCCATCTGTCCCATAACGGGGTGATCTTTGTTTGACCAGTGATATGTGTATGAGCAGCTGGTTCTTTACCTGGTTTGCCAGTGTGAATTTTTGTCTGAATACATTACCCAGGAGGTTCTAACTGGATCTCACCTCTGCCGGGTCTGGAGTTAGCACCATCCTCCCTTCTCTGCTTACCTCACGGCAAAGTCCTTCTGTGGCCTTAAAAGTATTTGAGACAGGCAACTATGCTCTTTAAGTCCTTACGCTTCGGAAAAAAATTCTTTTTTTATGCTATACTTGTGCTGAAATGATAAAAAGGAAATTATGATAAATTTTTTATTGTTAGATTGCCACTATATCCAGCTGCAAAAATGTGTAAAAAAGGAAAAAAATTATTGAAGAAGTTAGTCACAATGACATAGAGAGATTCATGGCTCTCTTTTCATCCAAGCTTTGCAACATGTGAATCTTTTTCTCCACTGGGAATGAATTGTATTATTGTCTGATATCCCAATTAAATGAATATCAAGTTTTTTCCCCTCTTTTAGATCTCACTCTCATTTGAGATTCTAGGTCTTTTCTGACTTTTCTCATTAATAAAACTGAAACAGTAGACCTTCCTATTATTAAGAATAAACTCATTTCCTATGAGCATTAAATTATACACTGAATGCATTGATCTTTTGCCATACCTACACCTACAATCTTTCTTCTCTTCTGCATGGTGATATACAGAGCATGCCTGTTCTGTCTCAACTTAGAATGAAGATGAAAGGTCTTAACATATTTTCATTAATTTAAAAGTGAATAAGCAGAGACTTGCCAGTTTACTTCTCATTGAGATTCAAAAGCACGAGACAAAAAAGGGAGTAAAGATAAAAAGTATATCTTTAGGTAGCAAATAAATTGCAACCTTTTTCTGCTAATGTCTCTGGTATAAGTAAGAGTGCAGGAAGGTAAGCCAAAGTATCATTCCCTGACCATGCACTTACCTGTTAATTTTCTCCCTGTATCTGTTTTGGACCACCACATCTAGCTGTTTCTAGGAGAAAGACTGGCCATAACTTGAGGCACTATTTAATTGTAAATTCTTCTTCCAAAATTAGTATGGATGAAAACTGATGCAAGTTTAGGTTCCCTTTACCTACAAAGTACTCCAAAGAACTCCATTCCAGAAGTTGCACTTGTAACCATCCTTACTTCTCCCCCAAAGGTATGCAACAAATCCATCAGAGTTACAGAAAACACTGACCTACCAGTGAGGTATCACTGCCAGTGTTTTGTACGTTTTGAGCTGAAGTATATGTATAATCATAGTTTCATAGAATTGTTAAAGTTGGAAAAGACCTTTAAGATCACNTCAGAGTTACAAAAAACACTGACTTACCAGTGAGGTACAGTGTATCACTGCCAGTGTTTTGTACGTTTTGAGCTGAAATATATGTATAATCATAGTTTCATAGAATTGTTAAGGTTGGAAAAGACCTTTAAGATCACTAAATCCAACTATCAACGAAGCACCACCACCATCCTCAAGTACAACAGGATTTTTGGACTCCACCACTTCCCTGGGAAGTTTGTTCTGACACTTTACAACCCGTTCCATGAGAAAAATATTTTCTAATATCTGGTCTAACACTTCCATGGTGCAACTTGAAGCCATTTCCTCTCATTCTGTTAGTTGTTAATTAGGAAAAAGGACAAACACCCACCTCACTACAACCTCCTTTCTGGTAATTGTGGAGAGTGATAAGGTCACCCCTGAGCCTCCTCTTCTCCAGACTGAACAACTGCAGCTCCCTCAGCTGCTCCTCACAAGACTTTTTCTCCAGACCCTTCACCAGCTTTGATGCCCTTCTCTGGACACACTCCAACACCTCAATGTCTTTCTTTTAGTGAGTGGCGCAAAAATTAGGTGATCTTGTTCGTGTTCTGAGCCCTGGTGAGGTCACATCTGGAGTGCTGTGTCCAGTTCTGGACTCCAGTACAAGACAGACATGGAGCTCCTGGAGCAGAGGGCAATGAAGACGATTAAAGAACTGGAGCTTCTGCCTCATGAGGAAAGGCTGAGGGAGCTGTGCCTGTTCAGCCTTGAGAAGAGTCATCTGAGAAGTGACCTCACCAATGTCAGTAAGTATCTGAAGGGAGGGTGTTAAGAGGGTTCTCTGACCATTTCCTCTTGCATTATGGGGCTTTGTTCTCCTTCCTCTCTGTCGTCCAGCTCAGGGAGCTGTGTACCTTGACAACAATTGGTCTTGGTCTTGTTTTTAAAAAGTGAGGCAAAGAAGGTACTGTGTTCCTCAGCCTTTTCCTCATCCTTTGTCATTATGTTTCACCCTGCATCCAATAAAGGATGGAGATTCTCCTTGGCCTTACTCATGTTTCATAGGGTATCAGATATTACTCAAAGGAGACCAAGGGCCAAGGATGACAAAGAGACTGTCTGAGAAAATCAGATTCTTCTATTTATAAACCTGTATCTGCCAGGGAAAGAAATTAAAATATGTGCAAAATTTCACTTTAAAAGAGTCTGACAGCAGAGAAACTGAAAAGCCGCAACTACAAGTTTATGTTCTTTGTGCTCGTCTTCAGAGGCACACCTGATTCACAGACTGGAATAAGCTTCTGTCTCTTGGGAAGCCATGTTTGAGATAGCACCTGAAAATGTCATGACAGCTTGAAATTTACTTTGCTCCCTATGATACTTTTAAAAATTTTATTTTTATTAGTAGTCCACTCTTGGCACTGTTGCTACTGTAATCCTGAAGCCTAATAATCCAAATTAGTGGCAATGATCCTTTTCTACCTGTATTCACACTGTATTTTCTATCTATATTCACACTGTATTCTCTTCATTGCATATTACTGACAAATAAGATGAGGTTTAAGGTCAATATCCCAACAGTTACTTATGTAACGGGAGCAGAAATTTAAACTATATTTAATAATCCAGGCACAAAATTTTACTTCTAAGGTATTTAATTTTATGCGTTGTTTAACGTTATATAGTCAGATGGATTTTTTGCCTAGTCTGTGCCTCTCTACAGGCTACACTCACATAGTGCTACAGCCTGTGTGTGGGAAGTCCATGCAGAAGCAAGCTCCTGGCTGGAATTGTGGCCTGTGGAGGGAAACCCATGCTACAGCAGGTTTTGTGGCAAGAACTGTGGCCTGCAGGGGATCCAGGATGAAGTAGTCTGTTCCTGAAGGACTGTATCCTGTGGGGAGAAACCCACAGTGGAACAGGACAACAGTGAGGAGGAAGGTGCAGCAGAGAAAATGGGTTATGAACTGACTGCAACCACCATTCATCATGCCTTCTGCACTGCTCGGGGAAAGGAAGTAAAAGAATCAGGACAGACATAGATCCTGGAAAGAAGAATTGGTGGGAGGAAGTTTTGGGTTTATTTCTGACCATCTACTGTTATTAAATAGGAATAAATTAAATTAATCTTCCTCAAGTGGCTTCTGTTTTGCCCATGACCATAATAGGTGAGTGATCTTTCTCTCCTTATCTCAACCCATTAATCTTATATCCTATTTCCTCCATTTTTTTCTGCTGATGGAAAGGGAAAGAGGAAAACAAAACCAAACTTGAAGTCAAAGAAGTCATAGGAAAGAATACAATGTCTGTTTTAAAGAGGTAACTTAAAAATTTGCCTCAGGATTTCTTTTGAAAATTCTTGTCAAAGTAGATCAGTTTCGTTTTTAAGTCTAAATTCAAGATCTTGTTAAAGTCATATGAATTTAATAGAAGTATTGAATTTTTGTAAAATTATTTTAATTATAGAAAACTACTGACTTGCGTGCTCCCAGTGATTATTGTTTGCTGTTTCCTAGCTGACCTATCTTTCATGTTATATCTCTTATCATATGCTGCAGACACAGTCACAATTCAAAAGATCCATGTAGGACTTGGACAGGTTGGCTGTATCACAGGAGAGTCAGAAAAATTAATAAAAGTCTCTGGCAACTAATTAGACACCCAATAACTCCTTTGTGTCACAGAAGTGACATTTCTGGACAATTTTTTTTTCCCTCTCTCTTTTGATGCTCTTGTTCTTTAATAAATCAGATGTGGAAGAAAGAGCTAAGTAGGATTTTCTCCAACAAATCAATGATAGTATCTCTTCTTCAACTTTTTGCTCCTCTAATGAACTGAAAAGGTGCCACCTTTTAGCCACCTCAAGTATTTCAAATATTTATGCTACATTATGTTCATCCAAGGTAAGGAAAGCTATCCAAAAATGTGTGATGGCACTGCCAGCTCTCTGTTGAGAAATGCTGCTGGAACTGCAGTTTTCTGACTGTTCTTAGCTCATTTTCACTAAGCCAGAAAGAAAAAAAAATACTAATAAAAAATTGATTGTGTGGGGAGATTGGGAAATTCAGGAGTATGTGCAAAGAAAAAGAAAAGAAAAAGAAAATGAAAGAGGAAAAAATATGTTGGACAGAAAACACAGAAAAGAAAATTCCATTTAATATGGGTATATAAAGGAAAGAAATAAATTAGGGCAATATTTGTATTTAAGGAAAGGAATGTGCAATTAGAAACAGAAGAAATGAAGCTGTCAAAGTTTATCATAATTCCAGGTTCACAGGCTGAAGGGTGGTTCACAGCAGAATAGAACTGGACTTTTAAAATTTGCATATTTATGTTTGAATATGTAAGTCAGATAATACTTTGTTCCCTTTGGCTTGTCACTTCTGTTTTATCAGCTTCTTATTTGGTGAGTGGCTTTTGCAGACTATATTACTATTCTCAGTATAGCTTATGTCTTTGTTCAACTGCTACTCAGTATACATAAGGCAGGCTTGAGAAGAATAAAAATCATAGAGTTTTTTCCCACCTTTCACCTTTTTCTATTGATCTGAGAGATAAAAAGAAGCTGTCAGGTAATCAAAGATGAGTGTTTGACCCTTGGTACCAAGTACAGACATAATAAATAATTTATATTTCTTGTTTGGATAGATTTTTTGCATACACAAATATGCAGACTGAGTTTCTCAAATCTGAAATTATAATGCCCTTTCTGTAATTATGAATTCCACTTTTGGGAATAGAAGTAGACTCCCGTTTCAAAAACAGTACATGTAGGGAGAGGAAAAAAAAAATACCTAAGTTTCCTGTGGGGAAAAGTTCAAGTGAAAACAAATAGAGAACTAGTGCTCTTTCAGGCCAGCTGGCACATCAGGCCCCAGCTGCTGTTTTTGAGTCTGTGAAGTTCAGCACCTGCAGGAGCTAGAAACATAATTATTATTTATGTACAGGTGAGCTTCTGAGGGTCTAGGGAGCTCTCAGACCTACACATCTGAATTTTTTGCTCATGGACTCACCCATTCTGCGGAACTTACAATATTGCTTGTTGACTTCAGGACCTCTTTGTCAGCTTCTTCTGCTTCTGCTTACTAACCAGTAGAAAATAGAATATATTGTATTTCTCTAAGCTTCACTTTCAATCAGGCCTCCATCCATACTCACTGCTTCTTAGATCATGTAGACAATAAGAGCAGTAACAAAATACTTCTTCCCTAGGCCTGAGCCAATTCCTATTTAGTTCTTCCTGAGCTGCATGCAGTGAGTCACAGCCCTAGTTACCAACTCCACACAGCTGACTGCTCATACTAAGCACGTATCTGTTTCCAGCCTGATTGGGGTTCACTGTTCAAGCTACTGCCACCCAACGGAGCAGATAAGAGATATTTCTGTAGTCAGCTGTAGTCCTGCCCAGCTGGATCATAAAATGAAGTGCAAAAGGCCATGTAAGTGCTCTCAGTCATTTTGGACTGAGAGTTGTTTTTTTACCACATCATACTCCTGTTAAATCAGAATGGTAACAGCGTCTACCTGCAAAACCCAGTCGCACTTGGTGAGGAGGAGCAGCATGCCAGCTGCAGCACACTGCAGGCAGAATCTGAGGCTTCTGGGTTACAGAAATCGTAATTGGATACATGGAAGTGTGATAATGATAAGCCTACAGGCAGCAGAAGATAATATTGACTGTATTCTGTCCAGGAAAACAAATTTTATGTCATTCCTCCCATTGATTTCTTCTGGTTTTTGTTTGATAAAGAGTAAATGGAAAGAGGGAGAAGCTGAAGTATACCAGAAGATTCTGATAGGCAGCAAAAGAAAAACAATTGCCCAAATAATGCACATTAACATAATACACTGTAGAATAGGCAACTGTAATGATTTTTTAAAATATTGACACGCTGAAGTGAATAGCAGCTACCATCTCAGCTGATGGCAGCTGCCAACAGTGTGTGTAATAATTTTGTAGACTCTGTGGTGCCTACAATAGACAGCAATTTTGTGGGTGCTAGGAATGTACCAAGGAATTTCAAACAAAAAACCTTTTTATTTTTCTCCCATAGCATTTCTGCTTATTATGACAGCCATAGCAACAGAGTCAAAAGCTTGATCATAGAAGTGATGGCTGCATATTTATAAGGTCCATAGCTCTTGTTTCCCAGAGGATTTTGTGTCATTTCAGTCAGCAAATTGCCTCCAGACAAATGCAATAATAAATTGGAGAAATCATTTTCTGCCTTTTCTTTCACTGTGGTGAGCCTGAACATGTAGGAAAGTGAAAAGATAACGATCATCAGGAAATGCTTGCTTTGGTAGTGCTAAATCGTCTAGCCAGTGTAGGTTTCATGACAAAGCTGAGTCTTCACAGGAAAAACACCCCACCAACAATTAGTTCTTGCCATGATATTGTAAGAGAATTAATTTTTCTTTTGAAGCAAATGTAAAAATACTAATGTCTTGTATATGTTAAGATTTGTAAATTGTAAACACATTTCTGAAAAATTTAATCACATACATTTATCTGAAGTCATTAGTGCAAGATGGAATAAAGAATTCCATGTCTGTAACGTGACGTTTCTAAAACTTGGAGTAGGTGCCTTTTTTGATATTTTATGAGTAATGATCATCTATCAATAGAGAGATTAACAATAATTTTAAATTATTGAGTTAGACTTACATACAGCTGATCACAAAGTAGTGACAGCCAGCATTATTTCTGGTGATTGGGAAGCTGAGTCATAATTTCAAGAAAGCTTGTCTGAATTACTTGTTTTTGCAGTAGAGAAAATTATTCTGAAGATAGAATTATAAATGTGTTCTTAGAAGAAGGGATCAGGGTCACAGCCTTGTCAGATATGTACGGTTACTGCTACAAACAAAGATTAAAGGAATAGAAGAGCTGAATCATTCTTTTCTTTCTCAGGAACTTTCAAGCATTAATTTAATTGCACTACTTTAGACTTTAGCAAACATTGTGTCTAAACTTCTGGTCTCCCAAAACACAGCTGCCAAGGGTTGACAGGTGGGAGAGCTGTCATACAAAGAGAGCTAAATGAGTGTTAAATACCTCAGCACAGTCTCATTTCTCCAGCTACTTACATAGGTTAAGAGTTTGTAATACTTGTTTCCATAAAATGTCATATTAAAAAAAAAAAAAAAACAAAGTAAAAGAGGGAATCACCAAGGTGAAATATAACCCTAACAATTTTGTTAATATTAAGTTGTTTTATTTGTTCTCTGAGGGATAAACTTCAATAAAATAATTGCAGAGCATGTTTACTTCGTAAAATCTTTCTTTATCTAGAGTTACTTTGTTCTGTGCATCATCAAAGTTATGCAGGAGTTCTGTCTTAGAAGCTATTATTTGCCTTATACAAAATGGTCACATGAAAATTATCTTAATGGGAAAAAATCACTGTATTTGTAAACTTATATTGTCTAGATTCAGCACTGTGATACTTTTTTGGACCAAACCTTCTAGTCAAAGGAATCTAGCTGTCTGCTTTCACTATTAGAAAAAACAAGGGTAAACTGGTTTTTTTGTATATTTACAAGAATACAACACAATGCAGTTTCTGATAATGCAGGATAAACAGATTAGATGATTCCCAGATCTAAACTTCCCTTTTTGATTTTGTTTTACAATATAAGTTTTTCTCACACATTTCTTTACGAGTCAAGCTAGAAATGCCATTCTCACTGTGTCTTACTGTCTTTGGTAGGTGAGATTTTAGTGAACAATTTTCTCTGTCATTGAGATATCTCTTTCCACGTCAGGAAATGGCACAGTTTTTATTTATTGCTTTTCTGTTTTATGAACCCTCTACTCTTGTATAAATGACATACACAAAATATCATTCCTTGCCTTTTTTTTGTATAACTTTTTGGGCTGCTTTGAGAAGATTCATTATTTAGCCTGAGTGCATAGATAAAGTTATGTAACTAATAGCCAACTTACAAAGGCTTTTCTTGAACCTATTGAAGTTAATGGGAACTTTGTCATTCACTTTGGTGACACCAGAATTTTATTGGAAAGTTGTTTTCTGTGTCTCTGTGATAATGTTTCTTTCTGTCATGACAGAGAAGATCTGATAAACAATACTGGAAAACTGTTGCTTAATGAAGAGCTATCATTTTGAAGTAAGAATTTTTGTACTAAAATATATTTCTGCAGCTAAGAATTCTTTTTGATTTATTCAGAGATTAGATTATTTGAAACATATTGATAAAATCTTATTTATTTCCAAAAGCTTTAATGACTAAGGATTAATTCAGGGAAAAGGCTCTACAAAAGCAGACTGCTGATTCAGAGGCAGTGTTGTCTAGATATACAAATACATATTCAGAACGTATATGATTCCCTTCAGTGGACTGTTTATTATGCAGCTTGGTAAAAGTTTATGATTATTTCACTTAGTATTAATGGATATTCGCGAATCAAAGAACTGGACAATTAATCTATATCAGCATTCCCATACAAGTGATTGCTAAATCCATCATTGGCCATAGCAAAAGTGTGAAAGAGGAAGACATGAGGGTTGGAGATATTTTCCCTATTGAAATGGAGAAAATTAAAAGGATCATTGAAAGCACAGAAGATGAACACTTTGTAATGCAAAGCAGTTGCTATTATTCTCTTAACTAGGGCAATGTGAAGCACTCTGTTGTGGTTGCTGATAGAGAAATCACTTTCAAAACATTGAGGCAACAAATGCAGGAAAGAAAGAAATTAATCACTGACTATTATTTTTGAGTCAGCTGCTGAGTGTTGGCCATCCTTTCATGTCACCTTTTAACACCATGCAGCAGGGAAGTTTGGGAAAAGACTGAATGTACCAGGTTGCACTGTGGATTCTGAAGAGGCATGTATTCAAATATGCTACATGTAGCTCATCACAAGGCTGAACCATTCATGAGTAACACAGAGAATCCAGATTATATCCTTACCTCACATGATAGGCACATCTGCCAAGAACAGGGATTTTCTAAACACAGTCGATAATTAAAGAATTTTATTTTGTCTAGAATACTAGTGGTAATGAGTTAATTAAAAAAAAAGAAAAAGAAAAAGTGAAGGAGATGGATTGTAACCTTGTGTTAGGGATTCAGCAAAAGAAATACACTGGAATGACACTTTGCTGAAGTCAAATTTATGCACATTTTCTACTGGCACCAATCTTGTAGTAGAAGCTGCTTTTAACAACTTGGCATCCCCAAGGAAAATGCAGGTATATGAGTCACCTGAATGACACAGAAATAGCAGATGTTCAGTGAATATCTAGTCTCTTTATTCTGTCCTATTCTATGTGTTAATTTAAAAAGAATTATTTTTTTTTTAAATCAGAGCAACTCAATTTGCTGTTTGTACATCAGACCATAACATCTGCTCTCTCAGATGCTAAGATATAAGATGAAATTCTCTGCTGATTTTGATATACTAATCTGTTTCTAGGATTCATTACATATTCTCTGCTTTGACATTTTAGTTTCAGGGAACTACAGCATAGAGTTTGATTCATATCACTGTAACGATATTTTTATACATTGGTAAATTCTTGACCCTTAAAATTCAGTGGAAAATTCCAGTGTGTGCTTTTTAACAAAAAAAGTATCTCTTTAAAATACATTCACTTAACGGATGTGTAGGGAATTTGCACAACACATGGTTATTTTTGTTCTGTCCCACTATTGTAGAAAAGTATAGGACAAGCCAAAGGAATCAAAATCTCCAAGTTATTTTTCCTCACAATTATATCCCATTTGCTCTCTCCCTTTTCTAGGTGATGCAGTAGTTCATATTAGCTTAAAAAAAAACCAAAAACCAAAACCAACAAAAACACATCCAACCCAGAGCTCTCCACATTTTTAATTTATTTTGGTTTGTGCTAGATAGCAGAACCCAGTTTCATATTGCACTTTTAGTGAACGTGGAGGAATTCTTCTACTTCTGTGTATAAAATGTTCACAAATCTTTTTCTATCCACCTTAAAACACAAAATACACACTGTTTATCCTGCATTGTTGATTTTCAGTTCAGAGGTAGACTTTCATGATGGCAATGGTCTGGCTGAAAATTTCAAAATGTACATAAATGAATCAAATATTTTCATTTGGGAAAGGAAGATTAAGACTAGTGCTATAGATCTATAATTAGCATTGAAACTTCTATATTATTAGCTTGCAATTGAAGTCTATATTACATGTTGTTTAAGCAAGACATTTGATAGGAATAAGAATATCAGTGCATTCAGGTGTTTTGTGCTGAGTTTATGGTTCAGTTTTGTACTTCTTATCGGTGTCATCTGATTCCCTGAGCCAAATGTCCTCAGTGCATCTGTGGTTCTAAGATGTCCTCAGGCACCTGCATGGGCTCACTAGGTGTTCCAACGTGCAGTATGCAGCTTACTGAAAGCTTGTGGTTTAGTTTGCTCTCAAAAAAATCTAGTCTGTGGAGATGAAAAGCTTCAAAAAAAACCAAAGGAAAATTAAATAAATGGAGACTAGCTGTAAATTCAATTTTAAAAAAACGCACTCTGAATCTAAATGCTAATGTAGACACAGCCATTAATAAGTGATTCATATATATGTTTATGAATACAAAATTTTCATACAGCCTTATTCCCTTATTGCAACCAAATAGAGGGATAGTGAGAGACCAGGTTAAAAGACTGACAAATCAGGCTGATTTCCAGTCTGAAACCCACACTGCTTCTTTCATTAACAATATGTTTTAACAAATTCTCTGTTCATACACAACATTCATCATCATTACCACATACAAAACCATTAGTCTTTAACAAATATGCTACATTGTCTGCAAGTATACTTCACCATGTAGACAGTAATCACACAGTTCTGATAGTTAAAGTCCTTGGGTGTTCATCGAGTTTTGAGAGTTTTGAGGAAAGAAGTTGGAACCAAAATGGTCTTGTCTCCTTTCCTTGGTATATATGATGTTGTCACTCACAAAGAAGCAGTTCTCCTCTGCTCCTGATACTTTCTTTGTTTTGTTCTCTCTTGCCCAACAGCCTTAAGAGACTATAGCTAACAGTAATTTAATCGTGATGAGTACACTTAGGCATGGGTGTTAAAGGCCTCTTCTTTGCTTACATCATGGTACTGTGCTCTTCTCTGCAATTAAAAAAAGGAGATTTTTTTAACATGGTACTCGAATATGCCAAGGTCTTTAAAATGAAGGATGTTGGCAAAACAATGCAAATTTTGGAAGACAATTTCTTTTATATGATTGGACAAAAAATATGACATAATGAAATTTCCTTCACTGATTTTAGAAACTCTGGAAATGTCCAGAGAAATGTATCTGAATTTCAGTATCCTTTATGCCTAAAATTTTTAAAAGGGCTCTTCCTAAACTGTGTGGTTATTGCATGTCTTCCACTGGAGGGCCTGGCTCAGTACTGTATATTTTTGTATTTCTTTTCTGAATTCTCTCTCTCTTTTTTTTTTTTTTTCATTTGTATCATACCACCTGGTATAGTTTGTACAAATGTGTTTCCACAAAAAAAAAAAAAAAGAAAATCATGTTTTGAAGAGGTTTAAGATCAGATGTCTTAAATGTTTAAAAACATGTTCTTGGAAAATAAATACAATAACAAATATACTTAAGATCAACTAGTTAGGATTAAAGGTAGTTGATTATCCCAACAAATTTAATTCAAGTTACCAAAACAGAGGTTTCTAAATAAGGACTTATTGCTTAATTTGATGTATCTATTATGTGAATTCAAGTGGTTTTTTCTGTTTTGAAATTGTTGTCACTGAAAGAAAAAAGGATTTAAAGTAAGCATGAACTCAGCTAGCTACATGTTTTAATCTACTGATACGAGTTTTCTGGACTGAAGTAATTTCTTAGATTCAGATTAATTCAATCTAAATTCATCTTTGGTAAATTCAAATATTTTCCCTTGTTTGGAATTTTGCAAGTAGAAAGGCAAAAGGCAAGTGCATTTTCTTACTCTTAAGAATGACTTCTCTAATCACCTTGGAACTATAATCTAGATCTCTGTAAAACACATTCTCATGCTTTTTTCCCATTTGGGACTAGTTGCCAGATGATCAGGAGCTCTCAGAAGTTTCTGTTCAAATTCAGTTTAAGAATCTCTCATCCTTTATTTAACAGCAGGAAGACATTATTATTCTGAAACTTTTGTTGCCTGTGGTGATGCCCTGACCCATATTGAGAAGAGGCAGTATACTTTAAAATCTAAAAGAAACAAATGTACCCCTTTAATTACTAAAAGTATTAAATTGATCTGGAAGATAATAAAAGGCAATAGACACCTTTAAGATTGTCTGTAAGTTCACCAATTTTCTCTATTGTGCTATTTTTTAAATTGTTAAAAATAATTATAGGTATTTTCTATGAAGAATTGGAAACTCCCAGGTGTCCAGGAGAGGCTGGAAGAACACAAGAAAAACCCTGCTGGGCCAAACTAATGCTCCCTTTAGCCCAGACTGGAGCCTCTGACAGTGGTAGTAAGATACACTGTTCAGCTTAATCACCTTCTGCAGTAGATTTACCTCATACTCCCAGTACAACTTCTGTATTAGGACTCTGACTAATCTTTTTATGATCTTTTCATGAACTTGTTGTCCACTGGATTGTTGGATCCTTTTCTCTTTTTTTACATTTAGGACACTGCCTGCTTTCATAGTGTCTTGCAGCAGCAAACTACATTCCCACCACATCAAGTACTCTGTCATATTTATTCAAATCAGATTCTTGGTACTGTAACAGAATGCTTCCAATTCTGTTTGAGAACAGCTAATCAAGGTTCTTAATGACTTTTTAAACCTCTGCCATAATTATCTTCTTTTTTTTTTTTCCTCTCTGATTTGAAGAGTACCATCACTTATAGCACTTCCTCACAAAGCACATCTTCTTACGTTGGTATTCTGTATTCTTTCTCTAATTATCCTAAGTCCTTCTTAGAACATGGAGACCAGAAGTACAAAAGATGACGAAATGATTTTACCTCTATAAAACATTGACGTGCCCATAGCTTGAGTACTACCTTGCCTTCATGAGGAAAGCCTAAAAATGCAGTGATTCTTCATGAGCCTATAGTTTCAGGTCTGTAACCGTATATTAAACAGTATTTTAAGTGTTACTTCATTTTAACAGTGTTATTGTAGTACAGATATTTCCTCCTAATAATGTAATTTGTTTTCTTAAAGGTCAGTGTCAGTATACTTCCTCATTTTCAAGTTGTCAACAGCCTGTTGCAGGAGAAAAAAAAAAAGAAAAAAACCCACAACAACAGTATCAGCATATAAGAGTGATATAAATAAAGAATTACTGTGCAAGGATCTCTAATTTGGTATACACTATGCGACATAAAATAAATTCCTAATAATTCATAACTCAATGCTTTATGATTTTCAGTCATTAAGAAGAGGGGAAAAATCATCCAGGCTCTTACTCCATGATTCACATTTTTAAAGCAAGGGTTTTGTTATAGACTTGATTAATGAAGATACAATTATTTACTTCTTTCATATTTCCTGCTTTTTTCAGAAGACAACTGGAATAATTTTAAGACAACGAGGATCAGAGCCATCTGTTGTGTTTTTGCAATATAATTCATATATGTCAGTCACAATTTGATGAACAAGACCAAGTATCACTCACCATATTCTTTATTGATTGGAAGTAATATTTTGTCTATAAAATATATATAAAATATAACATATGCATATTATATATAAAATATATAACAAATTTGGTCTGAGAGAGAGAGAAAAATAATTTTGACTGTTTGCATAAAAATTGCTGTTCCTTCATCAGAAGATACGTGTGCCTATGTAAGTGAAAGCTGACAGAAGTGGCTGGCACATTTAGTGAGTCATTAACCCACAGATGTGTGATAATTGGCTTCTAGGGATCCAGCAGTTTCCCAAAAATCTTGTATATAATTTAGTCTCTGAAGCTGAACACATATAAGCCCAGTTATTTTTATATATAAAAAATAGAGGAGAATTAAAGGAACATTTATTGAGTCGCCTTATTTACTTTAAAATAAAATAAAATACAAACCAAGCAGTTCACCTATTCTCAATTAAATTGCCATTATGTGGCTCCCCCCAGTGTATTTCTCTTACATTTTTGAGTAACTTGAGATATACTTCCTTCAAGTAACATAAATAAAATTGTCCAGTCAATCTGATTTTAATATAAAATCAGAATAATAAATAAATAAAAATTTCCTGAGTTTCGATAACTGTTCTCATTTGCTGGATATTTACATATAAAGTTGAATTTCAGATTACTTTCTGCACAAAATGATATTGTAATTTTTCAAAGCTGCAGCTACCACTGACTTGTCTGTGGTTTCAAGAAGGTTCAAGTGAGGTCATTTCAGGTCAGAAAATATGTGATTTTTCCACATATGTGAAATTATTTAATATGTGAAATTTGTTCTCCCAAATTAGTTTCTAGCAGCATGAAAAAAAATTGTAGTTGTTGACTAGAACATGAGAAGGAGGACAGGAGTACAAAATCCAAAGGGATCTTGCAAATCATAAAAAAACTGCAGCTGTGGTCTGAAACCTTGACTTTCAAAGTTTCAATATGGATGACAGCAGTCTTACAGTGCAGTGTTATAAAAAGAATAAGAGGTATTACAAGGAGAAGAAATATCTCATTTACTCTGGACATGGCGACATTGACCTTTTACAGGGAGCTGCAGTCAGTTTGGCAAACTCTGCAAAGTGATGATCTCACTACCTTAAAGAGTGAAAGAAGGTACACAAAGTATTCTCAAGGAAACCATTTTTCAAAGTGAGTCTGTACAGAAAGAAAGAAATCTTAGAGCTTCTAAGAAAAACAGGTGAAGAATGCCAGGATGGAATTCACCTCATTTGACTTTTTCCCTGTCTTTGACTGCTGAGCTGGCATCACTTGAGTAATCAGGCCTTGGAGACCTGAGCTGTGTTGCTACGTATTTGTTAGGGGCAACGTTTCTACTGGGTAAAGCACAATTAGGAAGATATTTTGGAAAAATCTATTCATAATAACACAGTCACATATACTCACATGTGCACACTTCTAGGTATATGTGAATTCCATAAATTATGATTTTGTGATAAATTACTTTTTAAAATAAATTTTTCTCAGCATTCATTCTGACTCCTGGAAATGATGAAATACTGGAAATTGTGGTTGCCATACCTTCAAACATGCATATGCTTATCTTAGAGCAAATCCTCAAATGCTTTCAAGATTTTGTTTTCAATTACTGATCTACTTGGCTCTCATGGATTTTACCATTCTTAATTTAAAAAGAAAGGTATGTTTTTGGGGTTATTTTTGTTTTGGTTTTGTAGCAATCACTTTGCCATCCCTATCTTGCAAACTAGTAAACAATAAAACAATAAGAAGTACCACACCAGTACCTACAGCCCACTTCTGCTCTGGTATTTCAGCCCTACACTGTACACCAGCAATAACCAAAGACAAATTCCTACAGATAATTCAGTCCCCTGATAATTTAAAACTGACTTCACTGTAAATTAGATTATATTCCTTCTAATTGTTTGACATGCTCTTTAACACCCTTACACTAAACACACAGAATAATACTTCCTTGCTTTTGGAAACCTATCAAAACAAAGTTTTAACTTCAATTTTTATTAAACTAATTTAACAAATAGCATCAGTTCAGGGAAAGAATTTGGAGTTGTAATTTAATATTATTAAACTACAGATGTATAAAAGTCTGGCTTAGTTTTAAAACCGAATGCATCATTCTAAAAAAAATTACCGTCTTTCTTCAAGAACATTGAAACTTATGAAATCAGATGTTCTAGGGCCCTGCATCTCTCCTGACTGCAGTAAACTTGTCTTACTGAACATAGATATTGCAATATTTCCCCGCATAATGATTTAAGTTTCCTTAGTTTTCTCTTTGACTTCATTTTATGGCCCATAAATACCATCTGGACAAGTAACATTACTCTTCTTTGGGTATTAGGAATAAATCACATTCTTTGTGGTCAGCTGAGATGCACAAGGACCAACAGTCCAGCTTGAACTTTGAAATAAATACACATTTAAAAAATAATCTCGCAGATTGCAGTGAAGTAGAGCTTTTATAACTACAAAATAAAAGAATTTCTCAGAGTTTCACAATTCCATACAAGGTACCATACTGTGCTCTTTACAGGATGCATACAAGTTTTCAAGTTATGTTAGTCTTATAAAGTAACTTTGTCTGAGCAATCAGTTCTTTCATAGTTACATCAAATGTGATCAATTTAAACATTTTTCTTTAAAATTACAGTTTCTTTCCCTTAAAATTGCAGTTTGTAGTGCCATTTTACTGCTTATGTTTTTGGGATTTAAAGTTTGTATAGCTCTGTTAAAGTGCTATTGCTGCACAGAAAAATTGTTGTGTAGGATATTTTATACTAAAAATATACTGTTGTGGGAATTCTCTTGTGCTATTGCATACTCTATAGACTTTAAAGTTTCTAAATAAAAATAAGAAAAACTAATGTAAAAGAATTCTTCAAGTATTTCGAAATATCAAATGTCAGGAAAAATAAGTGAATTTCTGGGTAATTAATATAACTGTGAGAAAAAAAATCAAAGGTGCTTGTTTTGTTTTTATATCTGACATTTTTCTATCTACACACACATGTATATGTATATGATATATATTAAATAATTTGCAAAACCATGGTATTTTTAGCTGGTGACACCGATCACAAAGCAGTGTTTTTGACATCTTTGGGCTGTTAGCAGTATTATGCACCAAGAGCCTTTCTTTCAACAGCTCTCTTTCACCTCTTTGAAGTAAACAAAGTTCAGGAGAGGGGCTCAATACAGTCTTGTGTTGATACCCTGAATTCACTGTAGTCACTACCACAATTCACTTTTGAATTCTCATTTTTAGCTCCATTACATTAAACAAAAAAAAAACAAAAAAAAACAAAAAAAAAAAAAAAATTAAAAAAAAAAAATTACAAGTTATCCTATGCAGTTGTGGGATAGACCAATGTAATGTTTCTACTTTCTAATCCTCAGTGGATATTACCCACAGCACAGGAAAAGTGCAGTTGGGGAAAATATCTTTTATAACCTCTACCAGTTTTGTTTCCCTTTTGTCACCAGCTGAATGTGGTATGGTAATTCCTGGTAGAGTGCAATGTTAATAAGACTACCCTTTCTGCTGATTTGCTGATTTTTAAAGTAGTTCAGTTTGGGGATTTTTGGTTTAATTTTTTAGCACCACTTCCTCCCTTTTTGTCCGTCACAATAATCTATTTTTCTGTAGTTTTCTGGTCTGGGAGATATTCAAAGAAGGCTGAAATATGATTCAAAAATATTAGGTAGTGAAACCAGAACATCAAAGAAATGTAAGATGAAGCCCAAATAAAATTAAATTATACTTTTGTGAAAAGTCAATTTTATTCTGCTGGTAGAAGTTGCCTTTGTATCACTTGGGATTTTGGGGCTCAGAGTGAGGATTTTCCCCCCTTTTCTTCTTTCTCTTTCCTTCACTTATTAAACAATCTCTATCTTGATTCATAAGTTTCCATGCTTTTGTTCTTCCTGTTCTCTCTCCCATCCCACTGGGAGCAGGGAAAATGAGTGTGTGGCTTAGTTACTGGTCTGTCAGCTCACCATAAGGTCTTAAGAAAAAAATGGTGCCATGGGACAAATTACCAAAGCTTAAAAAGTCTCAGGAATGATAATTGTACACGCTTGTAGTAAAGCCTATAATTAGGTGATATGATGTCCCCAAAAAAATGGTCTTCAGCCCCCAAAGCTGACTTCTTGCATTAACTGGTTCATATTAACAGGTTTTTAGTAAAATAATATCTGGGCTTAAAAAGAGTCAAACTGATTTAATTTTTGGGAAAATTTTATAAACACATTTTGAAATTACATCAGCTTCACAATTCAGAACTGGTCAACTAGGTAGCTCTGCAGTAATTTCAATTCATAACTGTCCTTTAGCCCTTTTAAGTAATTTGACATTAGTCATACTTTTAAGGCTTCTTTGTTTTCTTTCATTTAAATTTATTCTATTCAAATTATTCAAGTAATTTAACATTTCTTGGTATGCCGACTTCATTTTTTTGACTACTAGCAAAAGAGGTTTGACTAATGGCGTATGTCCACAAAGACTGCAGCTTTAGGTAAACTATTTCATTCTCTTAAATGACATTTCTCACTGATAATTTGTTAATATTGGAGGTGAGGCTTATCAGAACAAATCAGATCTAAACTAATTCTGAAAGTCCAGCTCTAATTCTGTGATCATAAAATGAGAGCTTTAAAGAACCAGAAAAATTAGGTCAGTGCTGAATACTTTTAAAATTCCCATAATGTGTCTAAAATCCTTAATTGGTGTTTACATACTCTGCTTTGCTGCAGTAGTATAGATCTAAAGAGGCTATCAAGTCAGCCTAACCTGTACTTTCTCCCAATAAGATATCATAGCCTTTCTTTGCTGCACTCTGGAAAGACAGCCCGGTAAGACAGACTGATAGAACCTGGTGCATTCAAAAAGAATGGAGGTTATCCTCAGGGGTTTAAACAGTAGAAACTTACCAACTCAACTCATTTAGCTTAAGAAAAGCAAGCAAATAATTCCAGGAGCAGAAGCACAGAAATTTCCAGGAAGCCCAAAGTAACTGACACCCTGCCCCTTGACCAATATCATCATGCAGGCAGGATAGTGCCCACATGATCTCAGGTGACATGTAAGACACACCACTGCCATTAAGGCCTGATTTTCTCAAACTGCACTACCCTTTGGTGGACTCAAGGTACAGCACAACTCTACCCGCAAGGCATTTGTGCTCTTGGCTTTTACTGCTGGCTGAGCTATGCGTTATGAGTCTGCCCCTTCTGGTAGAGCCATGACACCACCTATCATCCTGTATTTACAGGATAATATTATCATCCTGTATTTCCTACCCATGATCAGGTGAATCACTGTATGACTCACTGAGTGGATGAGAGGCTGGACATGACCCAGCAATGTGCACTCACAGCCCAGAAAGCCTATCTTGTCCTGGGCTGCATCCAAAGCAGTGAGGCCATTAGGGCCAGGGAGGGGATTCTGCCCCTCTGCTCTGCTCTGGTGAGACCCCACCTGCAGTACTGCATCCAGCCCTGGGGTCCCCAGCACAGGAGGGGCCTGTTGGAGCAAGTTAGAGCCCTTAGAGGAGGGCCACTAAGTTGATTAGAGGGAGGGAGCACCTCTCCTGTGGAAAAAGGCTAAGAAAGTTGGGATTGTTCAGCCTGGAAAAGAGAAGGCTTTGGGGTAACCTAGTTGCACAAGACTATTTTCAATAACATGTAGTGACAGGAAAAGGGGGAATGGGTGTGTTCCAACTGACAGCAAGTAGATTTAGATTAGATATTAGAAAAAAAAATCTTTACTGTGAGGGTGGCAAGATAATTAGACCAGGTTTCCCAAGGAAATTGCGGATTACCCATCCCTGGAGATGTTCAAAGCCAGGCTGGATGGTGCTCTGACCAACCTGGTCTAATCAAAGGTGTCCATGTCAGGGGGCTAGGAACTAGATGGTCTTTCAAAGTCCCCTTACAAAGCAAAGCAAAGCAAAGCAAAGCAAAGCAAAGCAAAGCAAAGCAAAGCAAACCATTCTATGACTCTATGATTCTGTTACTGTATGGGAATGTTATTGGTCATCTTTTTTACTGCCTCAGTAAAGCTTGGTTTATAATGTGCTTTTAGACTCCATTACTCTTTGGAGCACACCAATAAATACTGAGGAAGAGACACACTCTCTCTCTAAGGACAATCACAAGCACAGAACAGGGGAGATGAACACACCACCACACATACTTCAAACCGTCTAGGTCCTTGCCCTCTCTAATCTGTGGGCTACAATAGCCTAGATGTTCCATGAAAGCAAACAAGATAGGTTATTTTCTATCTGGAAAGCATCTTCTAAGTGGACTGGAAATACTACTCTGGCAGGACAAGTACTGGAATATACCTTCAGATATATTCTCCTACCTAGCATTGGAGTTGAGCAATACTTACTGGTCATTTTTATATGCTTCTTGTTACAGTAACAATGAATTTTACTTTGAAGATAACCCCAGACACAGAGTCAAAAAGGCAGTTATGGCACAGAATAGGCAATATCTAGACTTCTAGGAGCCATACTACAATTCCTGGCTCAGCTGTCTCATCAAATCTTTGAATATTATGTCTACTGAAAATAAAATATTTTCTTTTGAATCTGTAGTAATTCCTTTATGTGATGAACACTTCAACCCCCCTGGGATGAAGTGTTCCATATTTACCTATCTCTACTTTTCCATTCCCTTAAGAGTTTGTATATAGAGAATGTAGTGTCTCTGAGCAGTGGTAAATACTGTATGAGCCATATTGGACTCAGGGAAATGATTAGAGTTTCTCTACAAATGTTTTTGCTGAGTTTTTTTAATATCTCATCTGCACCCCTGAATTCATAAATTTAGAAAAGCCATTAGAGATTTAATAAGGCAGCACTGAATACCACCTGCATCTTTATCATCAATATAAATGGCATAGGATAGATATAGAGCATTAACAGATATATTATTTAACGTTGAGTTTATATTTCTTTTTCAATTGAAGACTCATACTATTTTGCCTATCTTGGCAAGCTAGTTACAGTAGAATGAGACCCATATTTCTTGAGATAGTGTGGTTTTAGCGCTTTAGCATTCAGTGGTATGTAGAGAAAAATGTATTTTATATTGTCTCTTCAAAAAGCAATTGAAGTCTAGGAGAAAAATGTCAGCGTTGGAAACTCCTGGATGGAAAATAAAATTCTGAACTCCAAGAATATGATATTCAGGCTCTTCTGCGTAAAATGTCACTGCTAGCACCCTGTATCAAATGCCAGACTGATATAAACAGTCACTGAAATAGAACTTAGAAAATGACATGTAATACCCCAAACAATTACACTAATTCACTGTCTAGAGCCACTGCTGTCTTATTAGAAAGAGAATATCACAGAAATGGTGATTCAAGTTTTAATAACATTCTGGACAATTTCTGCTTCTGCTTGTAGTATAATAATGAAATTATGTGCCAAGAAGAAGTAAACTATGGCACAAACTGATAATGATATAAACACAGAAGAAGCTAAAACAATGTTCAGGCTCAGTAAATAGCCTATTAATTCAAGCTGCTATTCCAATAAGACAAGGTACCTAAAAAGATTCTGTAATTGGGTCCATACTCAGTCTTTTTTTTTCCTTGCTATAATGATCTCCTCTCCTCTCCTCTCCTCTCCTCTCCTCTCCTCT
>VZRN01001643.1:1641490-1690380 GCA_013397935.1 Dasyornis broadbenti
TTTCCTTTCCTTTCCTTTCCTTTCCTTTCCTTTCCTTTCCTTTCCTTTCCTTTCCTTTCCTTTTTCCCTTCCCAGAACTTCCCTTCCCTTCCTGGAACTTCTCTTCCCTTCCCTTTTTATGTTATAGTCTATTGTACTGTGGTATATGTAATGAAAAATATGCAAAGGCTGGCAAACCTGATGAGGGACTTACACCATCTGAATCCTATAAAATAATGAGAAAGATTGTAGAAGCCTGTATGTCAAATATCAGTGTCTGTTAGGCAATCATTTTCCCTATAACTTTGCAAAAGTGATTAATACATTGTCATTCACAAACTGCTGTTATGGATAACAGGCAGGTGAATCTTTCCACTTTAGACTCAGAGGTGCTCAGTAATATAAATATCTAAACTTAAACAATTACATTGACTTTCCAATTTGCGTAAGTATAAATGAAAAGATACAGAGTGTGTGCATGTGGCATTATTTTTTCACTAATCTAATGCTGAGTTGCAATGCTGTGACCATGGCTACAGTAGTTTGTGATTTTTCATAAGACACTGCCTATTAATTTCTGATTTTCTGAATACAGAAAAAACCCAACCAAGCAACCAAACAAAAAACCCCAAACTAACAAAAAAAAACTCAAGGGAGAAAACAAAAAACCCCAAACTAACAAAAAAAACTCAAGGGAGAAAAATCATCTGAAGTGAAGCAGTGAGTAAAACTCCAGCAATAAGTTGTTTACTGATTTTTTTTATAGGTGAAAAGTAATATCCATATCTTACATATGCTTATCTTTTTATAATTTTATTAGTTCCTCAAAGTTAAATTTTGCATAAGAGAAAATGTATTTTTACCGTTGACAAACCTGATACTGTTAACTTTTACCTTATCAAGTAATCAGTTTGAACTACCTAAATGTATTACTTTTAGCTGTATACAATTTTTTACACATGCATTTTTCTATCTTTCTGTTGTGGATAAAATAGTTTGATTAGAATTTATAAATTTAATGTAAATATGAGTGATTAAATGAAAATTGACATATTCAAATCAGACGTTACTAGCCTCATCAAAACTGATATATGTCCCAAAAACATCATGTCTGTCATTTTATGGAGCCTACCCAGTAAGTACAGACTCTTGGCCTGAGACAAGTTAGTGCTAATGCTTTTTGGAGAACAATTAAATTACAATACCAGGCAGCTCTTGTCCTTGATGATTTATTTGTTTGTAGTACTGTTATTCTAGAAAATAAAGACTTGTCCACAGAATGAGCCATTAAGCTGAAGATACCTTCTCCAATTTCTTTTAGTTTTAATTCTGCATGTATTAAAGTCCACATGGGAGTATAAACTCATACTGTATTTTCAGTGTCAATTTCTAATGCAAATGTGTCTGATATTTTTTAATATTCTTTTCAACTCTTTAGTTGTATAGAGTAACATTAGTATTGACCAGATTTTGCAAATAGCATAAGTTATAAAGTACTGAGGATCGTACAATTAACTTCTGATGATAATTTCTCCTGCAAATTTAAAATGTGTGCAGACATCCTGTTAAGATCAATACTATTTGCTATTTACACTTCAAATTCTCAACTACTGTGCTAAAACCACAATCCTCCACTCAGAGGATCTGTTGAACATAAATCTCCAAAAGTTTTATCTCCCAGGGCAGACATAGCAGTCCTGTCAAACACACATTGGAAGTAAATTACCTGTTTGAGGCATGAATAATAGTAATCAGTCATCAGTAATCAATGAGAATTTATGAGTAATATAGAAGTAGAATTTGATTTCTCTACAGAAACTCAGTAATTCCACATAATCCAGGCAATAATAAAAGATGGATGTAAACTATCCATGAAATTAGAGATACGTAAGTATTGAATAATTTGGTCACTCTTCGAGAGCCTTACTCAACATAGAATTTATCTGTTTCTCTGTTATGAATTTTCCTTAAGTCTGGTTTTGATGTATGATGTTGATGTATATTTAGGAATATATATACTTACCTTGACAGGATACCATGAAATTCCTTTTAAAAATTATTCTGCCTTTTGAGACACAGCTATTTTAAGGTTTTTATCATACAAAGTGATTCATTTAATTTTCCTGGAGTAAAAGGTCTGACTGCACTAATTTGGCTTTAAATATATGTATTGCAAAACATTAAATTTATTAGTCATGAGATTATTGTCTTTATTGCTTAGATATAAGTAAAGAGCTTATCTGAAAACAGCATTATGAAACTAATTTAATATATTAACAAAGCTTCTACACAACTACAAGTCTCTAAATCTTATTACAATACTATTTTCTATTCTTTGCAAAAGCTTATATGTTTGAGCAGAGTATGGAATTGTCAAAATGAGCTATTCTTTAATTGTTGCTTATTGTCTGTTATTAATTCATCTGGAAAACTTTGGTGAACAAGGTATGATATACAGTGAGGTATTGCATTGTTACTTGATATGTTCTGCAAAAACTTAATAGGAGGTAACTGTGAGAGGTAATAGTTTCCATTTAATTTAGATATTTCTGCTTTTAACCTTGGACTAGGGGCAATTAAGAACAGGAGGAAGTTGAAATGGCTTTTTTTCAATTCTCTCTAATAGTAGAAGTTAGAGTAATTACCTTGAATATGATTATTTCAGTGACACAGTTCATATTGGTCAAAGATAGATATCCTATTTTGGGGCCTATAAGCCCACAGACTGTCCTTTTTGATATTGCAATCTGAACTGTTAGCTATACATGAACACTTAGTCCTCAAAGTTAGATTTTTTAATATCTCCACATGTACTTCTGTTGAAAATAAAATAAATGAATACATAAAGCACTTTGGGAAGATTTTATGGGATCAGGCTTTCTCCCTTGCCATGATCCTGTACTCACCTACGAACAAAGCTGACCTTGGGAATTTAAATAGTTTAAAACTGAGCTGAATTTGGGCTTATCATCTGGTTTAATGACAGTCAGAATGTTCCTTATAGAAGTTTATTCCATCATATTTATCATAACATTTTTGTAGACCCAATAGCCAGAGCAGAAGCCTGTTGTGCCTCCAAAGTAGAGGCAGACTGTGCAAGATACACAGAATTTTTGCTTTTCTTAAATCAAAAGTAACTACACTAAAAAGGGGTATCAGGTTAGTGTGTAATACTGACTATGTATTTTGCTTTCTGGTTTGTTTTTTTTCACAAGGAAAATATCTGTTGTTTTAATGGGAAATAATAATACAGCAGGAATATCTGCTATTTGGTATAACTCTCTCATTCTCCTCTTTTCTACATGTCAGTTTTTACTTTTAACTGACAAACAAAACCCAAACAAAACCCCCCAGCTTTATTTCTGTATTTTAAGAAATACTAAACAGTTGCATATCTAATCTTGATATATCTATAAACTAGAAACATACATTAGCAAACAAATATTAAAATGTAAAATAAAATTTTGTTTGTTTTTTTTTCTTTTCTCCTAGGAGAATACTTAGTGCATGATAAATACTATAGAATGTCACAATTTTGGGCGAAAACAACACTAGCAGAGCTGGTAAAACAAACAAATAAACAGATAGACATACAAAAGATGTCTGATTTTGAAATCATGTTACTATTCTTTCATTATTGTCATATGAAAATATCTACACTATAGTTACACTTATATAAGCAATACTGGCTTCTAATATGTATTCAAAGAAGGTTCCTCTGCCTCCAAAGTGTCACTTTCATGACATTTGGCCTCCTTAGCAGTTGATCCAAAAAGCAAAGTTCATTTCAATTATTTCAGCATCCTTCAGCACCCTGTCAGTAAACAAGGAGTTTGAAGCATTCACAGCTATGAGCAAGATCCAGACTTGAGGGTAAAGACTGAATGGTCACCAGTGGCTGGGGAAGACAGAAATCTGCACCCTTCATCCAAAGTGACATGGCTTATGGCTCCAGCATATAAAGTACTTGTTCCCTGCATCAGACTGAAACTCTTGCCTACAACACATTGTTATCACAAAATAATCAGAAAATAATAATGAGAAAGTGTTCTTTTACCTCTGTCCCCATTAACTTTGAGACAAAATCTCACCTTCATTCTACTAGATAATTTTATATGTTTTGTAATTTCTAACTGTTAGGGTATCATAAAAGTTATGTTCAGACAGCACAAACCATTGTTCTAAGGAAAGGATTTTCTTCTGTTTAAACTCAAACCAGAATATGCCCATCCAAAATGGCTCCAATCAGTCTTGAATTGATCATGCAGAACTACAGTCTAGTTGAGTGATCACTAAACTATGTTTGACTTTGCCTACTCTCCCTGGCTTTGATCCTGTCCCTGATTTGCCCTTCTCCATCCTGGGTCCTCCGTGGTGTGGTCACTTCTTGCATCTGCCTTTTTATCACACAACGTTTTTGACTCTTCTCACTGGGAAGCCAACCCTTGTTGCTCCCTAATACTTGCAAACTAATCTATGAACTAGGGAAGATTGTCTCTCGAATTTCAGGGTTATGATCATGCTTTTTGCCCTGATCCCTTCTCAGCATTCTGAATTGCACTATCTTATGCTTACTGCAGCTAATGTTGCTCCCTACCTATTATCCCAGAAGTCCTAGTCAAGATTAAAATGTGCAAACACCTAAATGAGAGTACATGAAACAACATGCTTTCCCCCCCTCCTTTAGTTGAAAATAAATGTTTAGGAAATACTTAAAAGAGGGTTGTATTCTTTAATTCTAACATCTCATGCTAAATAACACTAACTCACAAGTAGTGCTTCTTGGTAAAGAAAGCTGAATGAGATTCCAAGTTGCTTCAGTGAATAATTAACATGGAAAAATGTCAGCAGTTATTTACCTTCAGTGATTAGGTAGCATGAGAGCATACAAAATGTGATGTACCTGTGTATTGCTTTCTACAGGGAAAAGGTATCATATTTACTGCTTTAACTAGTGGCTATGTAGAATACATAAACAATTACAAAGTTAAGTGTGATGTTTAGTTGCTTTAAAAAATGTAAAGCAATATTAAAATAATGTTTTCTGTATTACCTTCCATTGCTTTTTTAAGATACCCAAACAGCTTATTTGCTTCCTTAACCAATGGCTGCCGAAAGTGTGCATGAGCAATTATAAAAGCCTATAAGGATTCTGGATGGCTTAAAATGATAAAGCATGCTACTAAAATATTTTAATGACTTTATCCATCTGAATGTTATTTGGGAACTACATCTGTGCTTTACCTTGAATTACGGATATTGCTAGGAGTAAAAAATCAAGGAACAGTCAACCATTAAAAATTCCATGACTATGGAGGGTTGGAATGTCTTCTGAAAGATGATAATTTCTGACAAGAAAGACTTGAAAATTTAGTCTCCTCAACAGAAAGTAAACAATTAAAATAACCTCACCAGCTATCTCTGTGACAAATCATGTCAATATTCAATTGTCTGTGTGTCATATGTCTCCTGTCATCATCCGGAAGCTCTGCTTCCTGCAATACTTTACGACAGGACTACACTCAGTAAAATCTGTGGGGTTTTACAGGTAATCCTCCCTCCTCTTCTGTAATCACCCCACACCAACTCTTCTTCCCTCTGTGTTTTCCTGAATTCATAATAGAATTCAATTTTGAATAGTACCAGCATTCCTTTTTTAAGTTAATAAATCATAGAAAAAAATTATTGTCGAATTGCTGAGAGATTAGTATGAACATCTGTATAGGGGGTTGATAATGGAGAGCTGACTTACAATTTTCCTAACTAGGACATATTCACAAGATTAACTTATACAAATCCTTGGGATGCAAATGAAGGAGAACAAATGAAGGGATGTGTAATGCACTTATGACCAAAGTCACTAAACCCCACCTATAACATGATTGCTCAGTCACTTTGGAACAGGCCAAAATATATCGAATAAAAAGGGTGCTTCAGGGCAGAAAGGACTGAAGAGGGAAAACATTCCTGCCTGTTCAGGCTCAGTTGATAGACTACGTCTCTCCTCCTCTCCTGAAGGAATGCCTTTAGGTGAGTTTTGCACCTCCAGCTACATAGGAGCACACCTAGGAATATTCACTTAAACATACACAGGGCTGTTAGAATGTCTCTTGCTATACTTTCTTTTGCAACATGTATTAACCCTCTGTAGTTAGTGCCTTTATCATTAGCAATCCGGAACCCACGTTTCTGTGGTTTCAAGAAACCACACTCTTCGTGAATGTGGGTTGTTCAAAGTCCTTACTGAATGTGACCAGACCTAGAGTGCTGGACTGGTAAATTGCACCATTCCTGCATCTGTGCTTGCGCATGTTCTTCTTTTGAACTCCCCCAGACTTCTAGTGCTAAGTTAGCTATAATCAGAAATTAAGCCCAGCCACACCCAGCCCCTCTGATCTTTCAGGACCAGCTGGACTGCAAGAGCATCTGTTTTCCCCTGCATTCGCATGCCCTTAATGCAACAGCAATGAAGAGTCAAGCAGTGAAATAGGCTCCTGGGATAGGATACAAAGTTTCTATGATTAGAGATTTTCCAAACCCAACTAAATGAACCCAGAGCTGTCTGCATGACCTCAGAGTTAAGTCCGTAAAGAGCAGAAGGTTGGATTAGAGATCTCCTGAGGTCTTCACAGCTGAATTGTTCAATGCTTCTGATTCTGTGATATTTCATTATTTTAATGCCTGAAATCAACTAGGATACCACACAACTGAAATTAGTGACTGATGATTATCTCTGATGGGTATGCAAAAAGCTTTTAATATGTATCAAAAGAGAACAAAGAATTTTAATCTTATTATTTGCTTTCTTGGCAGAAGAACTTAATTTTTTTTATACTTTTTAGTTGACTTAATCAGAATTATTTATTAAAAGTGATGCAGAGTTCTCGATGCTGGAAAGATTTAAGTGTTTTATGAAAACGTGTTATTTTCAATGCTTGAGCTCTTCCCTATATGAATTTAACTCAGCAAAGCCAAATGAAGGTTAGATTAAAGGTTATGATCCTAAGAACAATTGCAAAATTAATCAAACAAAGACTGTCCTAGGTGAAAATGTTGAATGGTTAGGAAAAAAAAAAAAAAACAGGAAAAAAATGGCTTTCTCTCAGAGAAGGATATTATTATTTCATTTCTAACAGTTTGTAGATTTCTGCAAAGGACTAAAGAGTGATACCTAAACCAGTCGATAGTTAGCTGTTGCGTTCTTGGGCATTTTGGGAGGCATTATTTATTTATTTATTTAATTTCAAGAAAGAACTCAAATTCATTTTCCTTTTTTTTTTTTTGTCAATATTAGCTGTGATATCATGGAATTGGGGCCATCATCTCTATTATCATCACCTGCAAAAAACCAGTGGGAATAAACAGTGAAACTAATTCTAGTATTGATAACTGGAGCAAGGAAAATGTCAGCGTTTTGCAATCTACAGGAACTTGGTGAACATACATATATCACAAGATGGAAGATCACCTTATTTCTCTTATTTCCAACACTGAAAACACACAGAATGTAGATTTCACTGCGTATGATGGGTAAACAAAACATTTCAAATTTTTAAAGATTTCCAACTTTACTTAATAATAAACAAACAATGAAAAAGCTTATTGTGTTGTAAATACTGTAAAATATCTTAGCGTAAATGTAACGAAAGAAAGCAAAGCCTTTTGTGTCAATGTCTCAATTGTATCTGACATTGGCAAGACTGATATTATCCTCTTCCCACTTCAAGTCTAGTTTAAAGTTCTGTCAACAACTCTCTTTTCCCTTTGAGAAAGGTGAATCCAATTGGATACAGTCAGGAGGCCTGGTACCATCCCATTACTGAAAAAAACCAAAACTGTGCTGGTGGCACTAGCCATGGAGTGATTAATAGACTGAGTTAATCTGTTTCTTTGTATGTCACTGCCTGCAACTGGAAGGATAGAGGGAAAAATTACTTGTTCTCCAGATTCCCTTACCAACCATCCCAAGGCACTAAAGTGTCTTTTGATTGCCCTTGGACTACACATTGCGACTTCATCACCACCCATGTGGAAGAGCAATAAAGGGAAATGGTGTGAAGGCCAAACCAGGCTAGGAAGTTTCTTTGTGATATCCTAAACCTGGGCCCCAGGGAGTCATTAACCTTAGTAATTTTCTTCTATAGGAGTCAGTTTGCATTTTGTAATTTATCAGCAGGATTAATCCAAGTGAGGAGGTAGGCAAGTGTGTCTGTATGGATATCCATGTATTCAGAGTCGATGACATATAGTTTGAAACTTTATCTTACCTTAAGTACTGCAGAAATGTCATCATCACTTTGTGCACTCTGGATTTATTTTGTTTATCTTTTTCACCTACCCATTCATAAAAGTATTTCATCTGTTCTATCACCTTTCACCTTTGATAATGATCTAAAGCTAACAAAATTAGCAGCTTAGCTACCATAAAATCTCCTTGTGCTCAGTAAAGAATTTTGCCTTAGTTATCCTGGTTTTTCACAGTTTATATTCATATATGACTTCCAAAATTCTGTCAGGCTTATTAATCATATCTGTTCACAAATTTTCCAAGTCTACATATAATATGCTTAAGATTTCTTCTTTTGTCTATGTTTAGGGATGAGTGACCGCTACAATATTTGGCGAATGAAAAGGGTAGCACTGACTTCAGTCTAATACAGGATGATAAACAACCACACACCACTGTCTATTCAGTAGAAAGATGAGCAAGGCAGTTTAGTAGCTACCTTATATAATGGAAGGACAAAATGGATCCTCTTATCTCTATGTAGCATAAAAAGCCTAATAATTTACTGGTTCAAATACATGTTAAATTGAAGATTCTGGTTCAGAATTTTGAGACATTTAGGATTAATGTAGAAATGTCCAAACACTCAAAAAATAAGCCTAAGTTTATACTAAAAATATTTTATTATCTCTGACACTTTTGTCTATAAATGAAATGGGTCTGATAAAGAATACAAACAAAATAATTTGTACAGAGAAAAAATTTTGCATGTTTGAATGGCTATTATGTATTGACTATGAAATAAACCACAACTATCAGCTAAAAACTACTTTTGACACAAATGACATTCACAGTAAGAAGCAAAAAATCTACAGTGAATAGAAGCTCTAAATATGAAAATAGTTTACTTATGTGGAAGAAAAAAATGACAGAGATAGTCAGGATATGGATTTAAGTACCCCTATTTGGTAGAGTCATATTTGAATGAATTAACTCCCATATTGTATCTGAGATTAAAAAATCAAACCCGTAAACAAAAAAAAAAGAGTGAATATAGAGAAACAAGAGCTTTATCCTTATTACTGAGTAGAATCAATTTTGATGTTGCTCAGGACTAACTCTTATTAATGTAGAATTTGCATTTCCATCTTTCTCATGTTTTTTTCTAGTGTTAGATATTAAATCTAGCACATGGAGCATCAACAATGCTAACAAAAATATTTTTGAGAAGAAAAATTCCGGTGTCAAATTGCTCTTGTTTACACATCACAACATAATTTAAAATGTCATCAGTTAATTTTACTGTGTAACTTAAAACCAGGACTTCTTACCTTGTAGGTGAAAAATCCTTAAAAATTTGGGTGCCCTACTTCGGCACCCAAATAGATCTTAGTTTCAAAAGTGCCAAGGTGTTCCAACAGGTTATATTTCACAACTTTTATTAAGCACAATAGTGAGTTTTACATTCTCTAATGGATACTTCTATGTTAAGGAAATTTTATTTCTAGAAAGAGGTAGCTAATGTCTGATTAAATCCTGGAGCAAGAGGTTCTGTGGGGTTTTTATTGTGCATTACATAGCTGTAGATTTTATTATCTGTCAGATATTGTCTGTTATAAAAATCTAGTCCTTTGAGTTCTGCTAGGCTTTTGGCACCTTTAGTAGCACAGTAATAAATCAGAAGATGCATTTGTCAAAAGAATGAAACTTGAAGAATCAAAAGACATCAGTATTAGAGTGCCTTTACACAATTCTAGAAGAATGAGAGACAAGCAAAGAAAACAAAAAAACAAACAAAAAAAGATTGCTAAATGATGGTGACTGTGATCTTGTAGGCATAACTGAAACCTGGTGAGAAGATTCTTATAACTGGGACGTCAATACAGATTAGTACAAAGAAGGGTACAAAGGTATCATTATAAAGCAAATAAAAAATATTTACACTCCCAGCAACTACAGGTTAGTGGTGATTAGTGCCAGGGTAAATATGATGAACTGGGATACAAAGACTGGAAGGAAAAAGAAATGACTGTGTATGATTGATATAGATGATAAGGTTGAGAAGAAAAAGAATACAAGGTCAGTTCAAACTAACTTTTGTGTGCTCAGGAATCTGGGATAGTTTTGGTACATACATACATATTTGTTGAGCAAGATAGAAACCCATGAAATGTAAAGGAAACTATAATACCACATTTTTATAAAATAAAAATAAAACAAATCTTATTTCTACTTCTTCTAGAAGGAAACTGAACTCAATACGTCCTCATTATACCCCTATCTGAAACTTCGTAATGAAAATTAGAATGAATGCTACTATTAAGAATTCAGGTTTTAATTAAGGCATATAAAACAGAAAGTCTGTTAGGAAATAATATTCAAATCCACTGGAGTGGAATATGATACAATTAAAATAAAAGAAACAATACATGTTTCCAATGAAGGATATAAGGAATAGAAGTTTGTTAATGTGTTTTCAAAACTGGATTCTATTCAGTTAACTTTTTAAGCACATTTCTAGCTTTGGAAATGAATTCTGAGCAGGTTGATACAAAATGAAAGGCAAATCCCCCCAGGAACAGAAAACTCCTCAAAAACGTTGAAGAAAGGAAATCTTGTTAATCTCGAACATTTAACATCTAGTTTGTATTCTTAACGTGCAATCATTTTACACTTCAAAATGAAGTGCCTTTGATGATGCAGAGAATGAGAAAAGTTACAATTCCTCCGGCTAAACTTATTTCTTTTCATGCCCCAGCTAAAATGAATAGCAATAATTACAAAAAAGAAAAAAAAATAATAAAAATCTGTCCTTTTTCTAGAAATGTTTCTTTTGTCTTTTTTTCAAGCTATATGGAAGACAATTGATTTTTGGTAAAGTTCTTTTCAGTAGGAAGATGACATATTACTTAAATTGCAGTAAAAAAGAGCCTGCCCTTTGATGTATGACTAAACATTTTTCCCCACGATCTACTGGCAGCAAAAAAAAAGAATTTTGTGCTACTATTTGCTCTGTCTTTATGCAAGCTCATGTCTGCTGTCATATTCTGAACAATTGTCATTATAGATTATATGATCATAAACGCTGCAACTTAGCCCACATAATTTAGATAACACAGAGAAAATTGTACCATAGAAATAGATTCTGATTTAAACTGAAAAAACAATAAGAAATTTTTAAGGGCTTCAGCAGACATAACAAACAATATTTGTGATATTAAACAAAAAGCTTTAAATGCAAAGCTATTAAAAAATAAAAAATCCAGGTATGCTGATATTGTTTGGAAAAGTTACAGGTAAAGAAATATGATTTCTTTAAAATAGAATTTTTTTAATGGGATATTTCAAAACAAAGGAGTGTAATAATTTCCTTACAACTTTGCTCATATGTACAATTCCACAATTTAAACAGTCTTTGTTTCTGAAATAATAAACTCTTTCAGAATTCCTTTGAGCATTATTTCAGTATGAGGCTTCAAATAAGTGTGTTTATTAAACAAATTAAATTAAAAATAAAAAAAATTAAAAGTAATCTTAGAGTGGTCTAAAGAACATGGGCTGTATTTAGCTGATAATAATGTTTTGTAAGAAGAACATAAAAAACACCCAGAAATAACTTTAGATTATCCTCACCTCTTGAGAAAAATCACTAAGAGAGCACTAATTGAAATAACAGTGAAAGATTATGATAGCATTAGCAGCCAATCTATCTGAAAGCATTAAAAAATTTCACCTAATCTTGAAACAAAAGGTTAAAAAGCAACTGCAATGGTTGAATTTGACAAGTTAAAATCTTTTCCTACTGGTCATTTTTGAGTACTCCCTCCTTTCTTTTTGAAAATCTATGCATCTCTCATCCATTTTTACACTGAGTTAATATTCTGTGGGGTTTTTTGATATACTTATTTGTGGATTACTATCTCCCATTCTATCTACAACCCAGTCATAAATTGAACACAAAATAAATGAACTTTTAATTTTCTAAATGCTAGCTGACTATATGATGTGTGTTTTTACTTGCACACCATTTGTCTTTTTTTTCCTCCTATTTTTTTTTCAAGTAATATGGATATACACTTTGAGACAGGAAAGACAAATTATTTATTTAAGGATTACTGTATATGAAGCATTTTATTTCATAATTGTGAGTATGAAAATTGTTTCTTTTCTCTATCAAGACAAGTGGGTTTTGAACTGAACTCAGAATCAAAAGAGGAAGCTTGGAACAATTTATTGTACCTATTTCAAGTCAGTTTGCCGGTTGCTTACTGAAGAAACAGATCTTCAGTAGATCCAGAGAAATCCTTTTAAACAAATGTTTGTAAATATGAATTTTGATGGTAACAGGAATAATTTTTTAATAAGTCAGACAAATATGGGATGTGGTTGATTATGTCCTATAGTTAAATCTCACCTCCTGCCTCAGCAAGACTCTTTTTGCATTATCAGGCCTTTTAAATTTTCACAATTATTTGACAGCCACTGGAAGATGTGACTTATGCATAGATCTGAAAAATTACTGAAATTGATATATCCTGGTTCATTGACACAGGTTTGAATTGGAAAAACACTGCTTTCACTGGGATTTGTTTTCTATTTGGTATGTTTTCTACTCAAATCTACTGCTAAATAATAAAAAAAAAAAAAAATCAGATTTATTTTCCTCAGTTTATGAAAATAAACCCTTCATTGTGCTCAATATCTGTATATTTGAGCTTGATCATAGCTTATCATTAGGCCTCTTCTGAGTTATGTGAAGTTTGATTGTGTTTAATTATTAATTGAAAGTGTCCACTGCTAATAGAATTAATAGGGCTGTTGATGTTAAGAAAACCCACAACAACTTTAGAAAGGCTGCTATTCCATTGATCCTCTTGCCCCTGGATTATTTGAGGGACATATAATACTCTCCTACCCACTGAATGATAGACTCATTTCTACAGACAAAATATTTTCTTAAGTATATTGCAATCAGAGGAAAATGTCAAACACTATTTGTCATCCACCCTATGAATTATTAAATGCTTTCTTCCTCCCTGCAAACAGATGGCAGGCAGCTATTCTGCATGGCAGGACTCTTTAAAATGGCAGGGATAAAGGGCTCTGGTAGAGGAAAATAATGTTTCATAAAATTCTGTTTCTACTGGAAATTCTTGGCAGAAATATTAGCAGGATAACTGCTGAGAGATTAGATAATTAAGAAAAATTAAACCATATTGTCAGAACATTTGTGAGAAGTGTGGAAAGAGGCGCATTTTATGGGCTGTGGTAGCTAAAGGAAAATATTAGAAGCGTGGAACTGGGCCCTTATGGTCTGCAAATTTCAGATGACATTGTGCCTTTAGCCTATTGTAGTATCTGCCATAGGCAGAGTCTACAGTGCCAAGCAGTTTGGCACAATAGAAACAGCCCAGAAGATTGAAATGCTTACTTCTAAGCTACTTATATCTACACAATTTTTACTTCAGTGTTTTTTTGTCAAACTAGGTGTAGTCTAATTGGTAGGACTTAACATCCCTCAAACACTTGGCCAAAGATGTTGAAAAATCCAGTCCTTGGTTCAAAGGTCACTTTTCTCCATTAAGGTGAGTAGCACATTTTAGAGCAGAGCTCGCAGTTCCATTTCCTCTAAAAGGAACTGATTTATATGCATCAAAACTTTTCCATGAATGGAACATGGTTAATGGTAACAATCAGTGGATTGAATACAAAATTGGGCCAAAATATTTAGACATATCCCTGTGCTTCTTCTAAAATCAGGTATGTAATGAAACAAAAAATAGAATAAAATAGTATTTAACTCTCCTTGGATGACCCTATTTCATTCAACTCACTCCAGGAGGACTACATAGAGATATTGTCCTCTTCCTCTCCTATCATTTCTAGCTCCTCTCTTCTGTCACATCCACTTCTCTATGAAATTTAGAAGTTTCTAAATCCACATCCACTTCTTTATGAAATTTAGTGGTTAAATAACCACCTACAATGTTCTGTTGTGGTTTATTATGCCATTAGGATTCCCTAGCAGAATTGATCAATTACTTAAAATTACTAATCATTTTTTGAGGATGATACCTCTGAAAATAAAACGGATCATTATTTACACTGCTGCTAGATAATAGAGAATGATGTTCCATTTTGTAAGCTTTAATACATGCAGTTCCATGCTTTTACATGTATTATGTGAAGTATTTTAGTTTATATTTCTTTTCTCTTAAAATATGTGTTGTAATAACTGAACAAATCCTGAGCTACAAATTATTCCTGAAATAGGTGAGATTTAAAAAACTGAAGATTTTTGTGCTGCTGATAAAAAAAGATGCATTAGTATAGAAAAAATGTATTAAGTGGTATAAAGATAGAGTTCAATTACTTCATTTACAGACTATATGATAGCACTTGAGTCTCATTCCATGTAAGTGTAGTGATGCACACTGAGATAAGCAGTTTGGATAATCACACTGATTTTTTTAAAGTGCTCCAAGTTTTCCATAAAACAGTTCAAAAAAACACTGTATGCTAGTTAATTGGAGAAAATAAGCAGTGCAGCAGGTAGACAAAAAGGAAGAACAGGAGCAAGAAAGCCCTTGAGTCAAGATTAAGACAAGCAGATCACTTACCAGTTGCTGTAGTGAGCAAAACAGGCAACATGCGGAAAGTAACATTTTTTATTGCAAATTAAAATAAATATTTAATTACTTATTTAAATAGTGGAGAGGGGGAAAAACCAAACCAAAAACTTAAAAACCACGAGAAAAAAGAAAAAGTATGTACACCTTTCATCCCCTTTTGTACTTAGAGAATAGATTTGGTATATAGCACAAAAAGCTCAACTTCACTCCAGGCACCTGTGCTCTGCACCCTGTTATCATCATGGTTTACACTCAGTTGATTCAGTAACTTCAGCGAGCCAACAGATGGCACTGGGGAGGTTGGTGGGGGTTGCAGTCAGGGTGTAGCAGCTTCTCTTGACATCTCCTGCCTTCTCATTGTTTTCCTACTCTCCAACATGTGTCCTCCACAGGACTCCCTTTGGGGTACTCCAGTGTGGGCTCACCCATGAGCTGCTGTGCCTTTGGCAGGTATGCCTACCCTGTCATGCAGACACCTCCTGCTCCTCTGTCTTGGTGTTCCCCTTGTTGGTTTTGTTTCCTCTTCCTTTCTAGCCAGTATTTTCTGACCTTTCTTAAATATATTTTACAAAGGCCCCACCAAGTCCACTGGGGTTGGGCCCATTGCAACCCTGCTGGAACTGACAATGTCTCGGAAAGGAAAAAACCCTGACCTCTTCCCCAGGATTTTACTCCTGCTGCCCCCAGCTGCAAAGGCATTTCCTTATGAACTCAAGACACCTTTCAACCTGATAACCTTCCACTATGAAATTATTACCTTGGTAGATGAGGGAACAGCACTTAATATTGTCCACTTTGAGTTTAGAAAGGCTTTTGACATGGTCTTCCATAAGAACCTCATGGAGAAGCTGATGATAGTGACTGGATGAGCAGAACCTCATGGTGATTGAAAACTAGCTGAAGAGCTGTGCCCAGAGGGTGATGGTGATCAGTAGCAGATTGGAGACCACTAATTAAGTGGTGTGCCCAAAAGATAAATCCTGTTTTAAATCTTCATTTATGAATTGGGTGATGGGGAAAGTGAACCCCCAACTAGTTTGCTAATGAGACAAAACTGGGGATGAGTGCCTGGTACATGAGAGGGTCTTGTGACTGTCTAGAGGAATTTCAACAGGCTGAAGAAGTGGGCTAACAGGAATCTTATGAAGTTCAGCATGGGAAAGTGCAAAGTCGTACACCCAGGATGAACCAGCCCCATGTATATGAATATGCTGGGAAACAACTAGCTAGAAAAAAAATGTATACTTTGAAGTCCTGTAGGCTAAACAAGACCAGTGCTTTGCCCTTGACAAAAAGGCCAATGATATCCTGGGATGCCTTAGGCAAAGTATCACTGACTGGCATCAGTCAATGGAGAGGATCCTTCCCCTCTACTCAGCTCTGGTGAGCTCACAGTGGACTGTTGTGCCCAGTACAGGGCCCCTCAGTACAACAGAGGTATGGGCATACTGCTGAGTCCAACAAAGGGACATAAAAGTGATTAATGGACTGGAACATCTCTCCTCTGAAGAAAGGCTGAGAGCTCTAGGACAGCTCAGCCTGGAGAAAGCTCATGAGGAGATCTTACAAATGTACATAAATACGTGAAGGGAGGATGAAGCCAGCATCTTTTGAGTAGATCCTACTGACAGGACAAAAGACAATGGGCACAAAATGAAACACAAGATTTTCCTAAAGAAGATCAGGAAACCCTTTTTTTTGGTTTTTTTTTGTTTTTAAACTGTGATAACGTCTGAGCCCTGGCACAGATAGCCCAGAGAGGCTGTGAAGTTTCTGTTCTTGGAAATATTCAAAGGCCATTTTGCCATGGTCCTGAGTACCAGGCTTCAGATGCTTGAGCAGGCAGTGGGACCAGATGACCTCCAGCAGTCCTTTGTAACATCAACCATTTTGTGAGTGTCTGAATCTATTGTCACATGTGTTTTGAAGATTGACTAGGTCAAGATTTATACTCAGGATCATGGGCTAAAACTGTTTTCTGCTGGCCAGTGTCTTATAAGACCAAATTATTTATTTAATATTTGGAATAGGAGGGGATTGGGTATTAGGGATTTATTAAAACATAACCTGGAGTGACATAAATGAAAATTGGCATGTGAAGCAGGTGATTTTTTTGGGTCCTATATAGAAGACTAAACAGTCACTTGGTGACCTTTAGATTTCCACAATCACATGACAGATGGAAATATTAAAAGCTTTACCAATGGGAACAAGAATTCAGGTTTGCCTGACTGTTTCCATTTCATTCATTTGTTGACATTTTCCATGCTCATGTCAGAATCTTTAGATTATGTTTGAGAAAGAGACCTTTTAAAATACAATAGCATACAACCAGAAACAGAGCGAGAAAATGGCTGCGTTTTTTATGGGGTTCATGATCCCTGGCCACAGCAAATGACCTTGGAATCTGAAAACATCATCCAGCCAAGCAGGCAATATTGGATTTGTGTCACAAGCATAAAATATTTAAAGACAAATAATAGAAGATCACAGGAAATTCCAGCATAGTGTGTGTGGACAGTTTGGCAGCTTTTAAATTTACAGCACCATGGTTCTATCTGTGTGGGCATAAACCAAACAACTTGTTCTACTATAGGTGTCATAATGGCTTTACAGGGCATTTAAAAATGAATATGCAACAAGGACACATTTTCCCTGAGGAAAGCCATAAATAAGAAGAAAATAGGTTTTTTTTGAAGAAAGTAAAATGCATTTAGCCTGTCAAAACACATTTACTTCTCTATATTTCATTTTTTCAATAGTGCTATGTAGTCATTGTTTTTTGAATGATTTTGATGTTTTTTCCTTGAATACCTTTGCCTAATAGGCCATTAGATGTATTTATTACTCTTCAGAAGCCAGGTTGCTCCTGAAAGTCTGCATAATATGAATTTGTTTTGAGGTCTGTGTAAGCAAGCTTCTAGTGTTAACAGTCAGGCAGGTTCAAAATTATGTGATTATTTTTTGGTGCTGTTAAATTACATCACTAAACTGATCTTTTCGCAATCACGTGTTCAAAAAACAAGCTAACCAAACAGTAAGAAAGGTACAGTCACAGTATAAATGGTGATTTTAAATAGTGAAAAAAAGGACTGTGCCAACCTAAGGTGGTTAAAGAACTCAGGTCACACTTGTTGAATCTAATTTCCCGTGAGCCAAGTGCATAGTGGAAGGATAACCCAAAATAAACGAGTTCTGAAGTACCCATCCACCCCATCCCAGGATGTGTTCAAGGCCGGCTTGGATTGGCTCTGAACAACCTGTCTACAGAAAGGTGTTCTTGGCTACAGAAGGGGGATTGGAGCTAGAGGATCTGTAAGGTTCCTTCCAACCCAGCCATTCTATGATTCCATGATGATCCTATGATTACATTTGCAGACAGGTAACACTGATAACAATAGACAGCCAGACAATAATACTGAAGTCATAATTTCCTACACTGGGGAGGACAAAGAATTTGACATTGACATTGATATCTTTTCCTTTCACGGAGGTTCCACACTGTCGGGATTGAAATAATGCAGAAAAAAGGAACTCTCTTACAAATTTAGTTAAAATAACCTAAAACATTATTCATTCACTTCCAAATACTTTAAATATTTTCAAAAGCTCTTGTGTAATTTTTCCTTGCATCTTCATCTTTTCCTTTAATATTTTTTTCAGTCATATTACTCAGTTTGTCTTAGTGTGAATGTCAGCCTTCCTGCCAGAAATTCCTTTCATCTCTTTCAGAATCCACTCAATCAGGCATCTTGGTGGCTAATTTGACTCATCTAATCCTTATATGTAATGTCCCTTTCTTAGATAAAAGCTTTTGAGACTTACTGGTCTTAGCTTCTTTTTACATCTGTGAAACTAAATGTTGCTATTGTCCTTGGACACAAATGGGAGACATCAACAAGCAAATAGATCCCGGTGTTGCTTTCTTTTTTGCTGTTTTAACTGCCTTTTAACCTCACTATTTCCTTAGGGTTAACTCATATAAGTTAAAATTGAATATATAAATCAATTATGAAATAATTATGGAAATCAATGCATGAGTTCCTAATTATTCATTGGGGTACTACTAAGGTACTACTCCTGAAGACATTAATAGCCTAGTAGCCCTCAGAATAAAAGATTCTTCAGTTCCTGTTCCAAAGACAGTTATTATCCGTGTGATTTTTGACCAGCCTGTCTGAGTTTACTGCACTGTTTCTGAATGAAGGTAATACAGACATATAAACAAATCTTGTCAGGGATAGCTGCCATATGTCCAAAGTAGCTATTTAATTTTTTTTTTCTTTTTTTTTTTTTTTGTCTCTATCTCTCTCTTTTCATTTCTTATTCTACCACCACTTATTTTGTTCAAATTAAGTAGCTTAAACATGAGTAGTGTACAATTTTTTTTTGTGGTTGATGATAAAAGCCAGGTGTACATCTTCACTGCTAAGTGTCTCAGGACATCACATTCTTTGATTTAAGACTCCGTTTCTCACACCAGGCAGTTTGCAATTTTCTTCTCAGTGGGAGGAGGAAAAACAAACTGTAGGCCCATGTGAGCACTTCTTGACTGGTGGAGGATGAAAATTTGTCTAAGGTTTGACTATGAGGATCCTAGTTAGGATTAAGATTTTCCACTTCTTGAATGACTGCTGCAACTCTTTTTTTTAGCTCTTACTGGAGATTTCTTCTCTCCATACTGAACATAAAATTACACTGACATTCTACTGTGGAGCTTTTGTAGTGTCAGCTAGTCCTAAGTTCTGTTTTACGCACAGAGAGAAAGAAATATATACCTGAGTTTTGGTTGGGTTGAGTTTTTCCTCCTTTTCCTTTTGCTTTTTCTTTAATTTTTGATTTTTTTTTTTTTAATTGCAATTAAAAAGCAAGGATAGGTCCCATTTTTATGCATGAAGTTGAAAAAATGCAGGCACAGACAATTTTCTTAGTATGTTTCAGACTGTGCTCTTGCATAGCATTAAATAAAGGCGAAGTCATGAGCATATGAGCAAAAATTAGCCTGCACAGTGTCACAGAGGTCCAACTGAGTGTGCACCAGGCAATTTGTCTTACTATTACTCACACCTCACCTACAAATGTGAACACTCTTGATGATTCAGCAGCTCTTAATAAAAGCCCTGTCTACTGTGTCACTCCAAAGGGAACCGCACAATCAATGGAAAAGAAAAATGGTCAGGGACTGGATTATTTGACTGTTGAACAAAGCCAAATGACTTTTTCCTTTGCACCTTTTGATCCTTGCTACAAAAGAAGTTTATTGTATGCAGTGGAAAACGAGAGACATTCACCATGAGACCAGATCGTGCTCTCTCAGTGATGTGACATACAAAAAAAATCAATTTATCATCTTTTTTCTCCTGTTTCAGAGAAGAATCCCAGTTTTCTGCACTTCTATGAAGAAAATACACTAAGTGTACTTTTCATCCCCATATCCAAAAAAGTCCATGAGTGCAAGCTGATGAGACTGTGAATTTCTTCTCAGATACTTAACATAATTTATTTAACTGGATTAAAGTTGTAACATCTGAAAGATGTAATGTGAAGATGATTTCGTCTATTAGTTCGAAACATCAGACCTGATGGTGATGAAAGTTCCCAGTGTTCTTCAATGGTCTCATTAAAAATGGTGGACAAAATCTGTAAAAAAGGCAGTTGAGTTGCATGTCAAATGCATAAGTTCTGTATAAATGCATTAATTTGTCCTTTAGTTTGTCTGTTCAATACTGATTTTAAAAAATAAAATCCATTTTATTGGGTTTTTTACAGAACTTTTAAAAATTTAAAGATGTATGATTAAATATCTGTTTACTGGTTTGTTTTTTGGACTGGTGCTAGGGGTGGTATTGGCATGACAAGTGCTCAACAGTATGATGGGATTCATTTATGCATATCGGAAAATATTTTTTTTTCAGCATCCATATCAGAAGCAGATATCAAACAAATAAAATGCGATAGAATATAAGATTGTCCTATAAATTAGCCAGCAATCCCATCTGAAAACAAAACTGAAAGAATCTCACATTTATATTTGGTTTTAGAAACAATCTTTGCCTTGTTTCAGCTTGCTAGAAACTACCACCAAGAAAAGTGACAAAATTAAATTTATAGCAATTTAAAAAAAAAACAACAAAACCTGATCCAACATAACACTAGTAATTTGTTTTTGTATTTGATGACAGCAGGTCAGATGCACAGTGTTTGCAATAGATGAAGCAAAGCAAATGAGAAAGCACTTCTGTGACATTCTACATTACACCAACTCTCCCAATTATTACTGAGCAGTTTGATATCCTACAGCTAAAGATCCAAATACTGCAACCTATTCTGAGTTATGTTTGTAGGGAAGTTTGTACTTCACATAAAATCAAGATGAAAAGAAGGTGTTTGAATTCAAGTTAAATTCTTTTCCACTGTTTAGGTATATCTTTCTAAATTTTTGCATATTAGATTTTTGCATACCGTAGGACATATGGTTTAAAATACTATTCTGGAGGATACTCAGAAGTCATTGAGTATTCAGATTAGAGAAGATCACTGAATCAACAATATTAAAATACTCGTATATTTGAAATTTTGCCCATATTACTTTAATTTATAATGTTAATGAAATAATAATTCACAAAATATATAAACAAAATTATAAATATATACAAATATGTACATAAATATGGATATACAGATATGTATATAAAGATGTATATAATAATACAATTTTTATGTACAAATATGTATGTAATAATAGGCTTCCTTTCCAGAGGGTCTTCCTCTTTTAATTCAAAAAGACTGGTATTGGTTTTGATATTTAAATAAAACTAAAATTAATACATGAAATAATATACCTAGGTAAGGTTGAAAAGTAACTAAGAAGACAAGATGCTAATCCTGAAAAAATCCTAAGGATCATTTTCAAAAAGGCTGAACATCTCTTCCTCTATAAATACAATTTTTATATGCTAGTCTCATAAGTTTCTGAACATTTGTTATTGATTTCTCCTTTTATTTCTTGCATTGAGAAGTTATAAGCAACAGTCAAATCCAAATTAGCTAGCCAACTAAGATTTTCAACCCATGCAGCACTAGTATACTGGTGGCAGCTTGATAATGCATTTTTTTTAATTTATAACAAGGTGTCATTTAGAACTGACACCTGTAGTCAGATTACATAAAGTGTCTTATTTCTTAGAGGTATTTATAACCCTGAATACTTGACTTGTTTCATGTTCTTGTAGTTTGGTTGTCTCTGCATGATATGTAGACAACTAAGGACAGCCAAGTTAACAGGCCCAGCCAGCATGGATTTATAAAAGGCAGGTCCTGCTTGGCCAACCTGATCCCTTTCTATGACAAGACGACTTATCAAGTGGATGAAGGAAAGGCTGTGGATGTTACTAAAGTCTACCTGGACTTTAGTAAAGCCTTTGACACACCATTCTCTTGGAGAAACTGGCAGCTCACAGCTTGGACAGGTGCACTCTTCACTGAGTAAAAAACTGTCTGGATGGCTGGGATCAGGGAGCTGTGATGAATGGAGTTACATTCAGACTGTGGCTAGTTACAAGTGCTGTTTCTCAAGGCTCAGTATTGAGGTCAGTCTTGTTTAATACTTTTATCAATGATCTGGATGAGAGGATTGACTGAGTGCATCTTCAGGAAGCTGTTTTGCAGATGACATCAAGCTGGAAGGCTCTGCAGAGGGATCTGGACAGGCTGGACCCATGGGCTGAGGTCAATGCTATGAAGTTCGACAAGGCAAAACACCAAGTCCGGCACCTTGGTTACAACAACCCCATGCAGTGCTACAGACTGAGGGAGAGCGGCTGGAAAATTGCTCAGCAGAAAAGGACCTGGGGGTGCTGGTCACCAGTCACTGAAACATGATCCAGAGTGTGCCCAGGTGGCCAAGAAAGCCAACGGCATCCTGGCCTGTATCTACAATTGTGTTGCCAGCAGGACCAGGGCAGGGATTACCTCCCTGTACTCAGCACTGTTGAGGCCTCACTTTGAATCCTGTGTCCAGCTCTGGGTCCCTCACTACAAGAAGGAGATCGAGGTGCTGAGGCATGTCCAGAGAAGGACAAAGAAGTCGGTAAATGATTTGAAGTCTTATGAGGAGATGCTGAGGGAGTTGTGGTTGTCTAATATGGAGAAAAGGAGGGTCAGCAAAGATCTTACTGCTCTCTTCAACTACCTGAAAGGAAGGTGTATTGAGGGGGGTGTTGGTCTCTTCTCATCAGTAACAAGTGATAAGACAAGAGGAAAAGGTCTCAGGTTGTTCCAGGGAAGGTTTATACTGGATATTAGGAAACATTTGCTCACTGAAAGGGTGGTCAAGCCTTGCGACAGGTTTCTCAGGGAAATGGTTGAATCCCTGTAACTGGAGATACTTATAAGACGTGTAGATGTGGGACTTAAATACGTGGTTTAGTGGTGGACTTGGTAGCGCCAGGTTAATGATTGGACTTGATGATCTTAAGGGTCTTTTCCAACCTAAATTATCTGTGGTTCTGTGGTTTGTTTAATTTTTTTTTCCTCTACATTCATCTCGCTGTTTTCTATTAAATCAAGAAATTGAATTATGCTTATAAAGATTATACATCTACAAAGCTGCATGCTTGACCAAAACCATCTGACTTTATGAATGTCTGTTCTATTAATGACTCACTTTTTTCATGCAGAAGAAAAGATCTTCCTAATTATGAAATAAATGAATCTAGATAGTGATTAATTTAGGTGATATTCTCACACAAGCTGCTATTTGAAACCATCATTTTTCATTTGTTCCTTGAAACAACAATTGTGTTAGTAATTCTGTAAGTGAGATTTCCTCTTTGTATGCTTCTGTGGAAGGAAACAGTGTTGAACGGCTGTTTTAATAAAAACTCAAATCTTGTTTTGGTTGATTAAGGCAGCATGATATTAATAGTTCAGAGAGTAAGAAATAAATAGTTATGGCAACATGCTGCAGACACTGAATTACTTATGGCAGGTTTTGTATATAATTTCTCATTTTAATGATGCTAATAGTTACCACTTATCTTCAGGCTTGTGGCCACAAGGACCACGTCTACATCAGCAAGTGGAGAAATACAATTTTATCAGACTAATAGAGCCAACAAATAAGGATGAGAAAATTACAAACACTGTGTCTGTTTCAGGAGCATTTACTTTGGCCCAGCTAACTTTGGTCCTAGGAGGTGAACTCAGAAACTGGAGTGCATTACATGAGCCCCTGGAATGTATGCAGTGATTTAGTTTTTGGCCAAAAGGATTTCAATTATTGCCTGGGCTGAAACCTCTCCACCATGTCAATCATAGGAGACAATCAGGAGGTACACATCAAGACTATTGTTCTGATCCAAAACTCAAATACTAAAAGAGAATGATTCAATAGTATTAAAACAGCTCATGCACACGCTTTCTACCCAGTTTTCTGATAGCATCAAAAATTACAGAGTGATAAACTAAACACAAGCACCTGCCTCTTCAGATACAGCTTCGTAACAGCTCTGTTTGGAATATGTAATGTAAAACATAGCAAAGGTTAATTCTGTTTTCTCTTTTGACTTCTGAGAAACTGTTCTTTGCTTATGTTCTGTGCACACATAGGTGTATTATGTGACTGTGGTACGGTTTTGGTAGTGCGGGTGCTGCTGTATTGGACACAGCCAATTCTAGTTGGCTCCAGTAGACCTATTGAAGGACACCTCTGAGCCTGCCATTGATGTTGACATTACCTCTGGGAAAACATTTTAAAAAGCATAAAAAATATACTGTGAAAAATACGAGTGAGAAAAGTGTAAGAGAAAGAGCCCTATAGACATCAGGGTGAGAGAAGGAGGGCTAACTCCGTGCACCAGAACAGAGATTTGTCTGCAGCCCCTTGAGAAGACTGTGCTGCATCAGGCTGCTTCACTGCAGCTTTTAGAGGACCACTCTAGAACATGTGGATGTGTGTCCTGAAGGAAGCTACAGCCCATGGAGAGCCTGCGCTGGAGCAGGATCCTTCAGGATCTGTGATCTATGGAGAGAAGTCCATGCAAGAGCGGGTTTTCTGGCAGGACTTGTGACCCTGTGCAAAACCCATGCTAGATCAGTCTGTTCCTGAAGTACTGTACCCCATGGGAAGGACTGATGCTGGAGCAGTTTGTGGTTAGTTGTTTTCATTTCTCACTATCCTGCTCTGCTATTAACTGTCAATAAATCAAATTAATTTCCTACCAAGTTGTCCACTTTGCCCATGATGGTAATTGGTAAGTTGATCTCCCTCTTCTTATCTTGACCCATGGGCTTTTAGTCTAATTTTCTCCCCCTTTTCTGTCAAGGAGGGGATGTGATAGAAAGGCTTAGTGAGCACCTGGTGGTCAGCCAAGTTGACCGCTACAGGTAAATGAAAATATTTTCTTTTTCTTTGGGCAGTTAAACAATATACAGGCAGTATAATCCTCCAGAGACTTACACCCACAGGTTGGAGTTGATTTCCTTTATATATGCTAAGCAACTTCATATATCATGTCATACATTTATTTCAATCCCCTTCACATGCTTTTCTTTCAATTTTTTGTCTCATCACATTTTTGTCATGTGCTTATTGTCAAAGGCTATCAAAGAAATTTGCTTTAAATCATGATAATATTTTTCCTCATTATCATCATCATCAGCACTGAACTTAAGAGAAGTGCAAGAAGGTTTTCCATTTGAGTAAATTAGCCAAATCTTGCCGTCAACTTAACCTGAGCATATACTCATGTAGGTCACTGTGGCAACCCTGTTCTGTACTTTCCTACCATGGTTGTGGCAGGGTTTCAAACACCTGTACTTCTGCAGGGGGGATTCATCTCAACAGTACTCTGAGTGTCTACATGCTCAGTGCCTATATGTGAGTTTGATGTCCTAGTTCCTCTTGTTGAAAGCAGGAACATATTCAATATAGATCTTGGTTTCTAAGGAAATATTCAACAGATTAAATAGGGAGAGTAAAGCCTCACTGAGTGTGCTGATTACAACATTGGCAGAATGTAAACATCTAATCTTGCATTCAGACATCTAGTCTTATGCAGACACTTCTGTACATGAAGTGGATTCCTACCCTGTATCTCTACATGGACCCTTTTCTGAACTTTTTAATATACTTTACAGCAATACAGCAATTGCAGTAAAAGAAGCACCTTTATGAACACGATAAAGGCCAGGATTTAGCTCAGCTAAGTTTTGTTTCTGATGAAGGTGCCCAGTCAAGGAACACAGTTGGGTATGAGTTCTATAAAGTAAATGCAGATACTTGGGGAACTTGCAATGACAAATTCCCTTTCCCAGGCTTCCAGGCTTTGCCACAGTACTATTGGACACACTATGAACACAGAAAGGTGGCATAACAACTCTGTTGCTGCAAACGATTTGTACAGACATTTTTCCTTTTGGTACTATTTCTGGGGTAATACAGTAATTTTGTAAAAGTAAAGTTGAAAAAACCTCACAGTTCTTAAATATAGACATATCTTTGGCCTAAGTTTAATTTAGTATTACAACTTCTACTGTTTTGTTTTGTTTTTGTTTTTTTTTTTGTTTTTTGTTTTGTTTTTTTATTTTATTTTTTTTTGCAGAACTTAGACCAATAATATCTGCGCATTGACAATGCCAGGTAGGCATGAGCAAGAAAAAAAGTCCCATGTTCAAATGCAGATATTCTGGCATCATCATGCAGGCTTTCATGACATTGTAACCCTTACACTGACTTTGGTACCAGTATGAAGTGATTGGTATTCCTTATCCAGTCTTACAATATTCTTATCTAACTGATTGTATCTTGTAGGAAAACACACCACTGCACTTCAAGGTAGGGCAGAAGCAAAATCAATCAATAAACTACTGGGCATAGGGAGAGCCTGTTCCTCCATTGTGGAATATAGAAGGAAGGAGTCTAAAAGAAATGAGTCACAAGCTGGTTCTTCAAATATAATCTTAGCCTTATTACTGCAGAGTTCTAATAAACACAAAAGAACCCAGAAGTTAAAAAATGGTGCAATGAATTCATAACCTCAATAAAAATATATAACCCATTATATAATTCTTGTCTTGTAGTAATTTTTATTTTTTTCTTTTGAAAACAGAAAAGATTTGTAATGTTTTTCAAGTATGCTATCATTTAACATTATTGGAGATGTAATGGAAAAAAAAAATCTTTATTTTAATTAGGATTTTGTGTCATTGCTTTGACTTTAACGGACAAACAGGAAAGTTATAGTTGTAAGTCCTCATGTATTCCATTCAGCTACCACTGAGCACATGATTGCACTCACTCTGGATAGCTTGATAAACAAGTTTCAGTCACACAGGATCATGGACTCAGACACAATATTCACTGCATGACTGGGTTTTTCACAGAACATTTTTTTTATCCCTTCCTTGCCAGGATTTTGTAGGACTTCATATAAAGAATTTGTCAGGTTGTCCATTTTAAAGGGAATTTGTTATAAGCAGGACCAGAGGTAATTAGAAGTGGAAATGAAACATTTATTGATTTTACATCAAGATAAGCTATTTATATGTTTAAAAGTAGTGAAGAGAAAGGGTTCTAATTTAAACAAATCTCCTATAATAACCTCTATGATATTAAGACATTTTATCAATGCTGGGGAACAAAGTAGACTCTGAAGGTGGTTTTGAGTTGCTTTTTTTCTTTAGAAATGTATCACCACTGAATTGGAAAATTTCAAAAACATATTTAAGAATGGCTTATAGTATAATAAATTAAATTTTAGTAAAATTCTCTTCTTTGCTGTGAGACATCAAAAAATGGATAGAAAAATGTGAAAAGTCTAAAAATAAAAGTGTAACTGAGGCAGTTGCAGGTGCTTTTATTAAACTGTAAAGGACTATTTCATTATTGGTTTCAAATAAACATTGAATTAATAAGATAAATGTTGCAGTTTACATTATGACTTTCCTATTGTTGCAGAGGCATGTTTCTCCTAGATTTGAAATTATCTGATTGTCATCTTTATAAGACTTGCCATAACTTTTATTCATGTAGAGTTAATAATTTGGTGTTTAGTGAGAGTAGATTAGCAGGCAGTGTTAGAAGAAAGTTAGAGCCAGGATTTTTTCAAATGTGTTTAAGGTAGAGGGACATAAAGCTGGAGGAAAATATTCATTCCAATGCCTCTCCCATATTTTGTGAGGTAGTCTTTTTCTAATAATCTCAGACTAGCTTTATCAGGCAATTCATACTATAAGGCATATTGTGAGCTCCTAGCTATTTAATTGTCCTGTAACCCTTCAAAGGAGCTTTGAGTAACATGAATTATTCTAAACTTGTCTTTGAGGAGCTCCTTGATGATATATGGATGACTGACATTTATTTAATGCTGTACTTTTCAAATGTCATGTGTGAGCTTGACTCCCACATGTACTCATTTAGGTCAGCTCACTCTCAGTTAAACAAATTTCAAAGCAGCTTCTATGTCACTGACTTTTCAACTGAATCACTGCAGGAAAAGAACAAATAAAAGAAACAAACTTGGTATAGCAGGAGCAAATAAGCTGCTTCCAGACGTTCTCTTCAGCAGCTTTGCCATTCTCCCTTAACACATTCACTTCCACACAGGTGACCCTATGTTTCTCTGGCATATTCCAAATATTTTCTCAAGTTCTTTGCCAAAATCTAAATATTTCCTCACTTGCATTACGGATTATACCTTAATCCAATGTGATCTTCATTTTTGTAGTACTTTAATTCTTTTTTTTTGCCTGCTGTCACAGTCCAAGACAAGAGTGAAGAAACTTGCAAGGATTATCAGTAGTTTATACTCTGCTCTTTGAAGCCCTTATCTTTAGTAAATAAGTAGTATTCTGGCCTTAATTGGGTAAGTGATATACTTAAAGTTGATAGGTTTCAAATTGACAAGTATTTGCAACAGGCATCTTTAAGTAACATAAAATACTAACAGTATTACATAATTATAAAAATTCTGATCTCATTTCTTGAGGGAGAGAAAATAATTACCTTTCCTATCCAGACTGAGATTATCATTTGGTCCTCAAGCAAGTTTGTGCTTCGATTCTGTCTTCAAAATCTCTTCAATCTATCTTTCACTCCCAAGTACCAGTCGTAGCAATCATGTTATAAAGTTCCCTGTTGCATATGTAGGTAGGCTGCTCCATATTGAAACAGATACATAAATCTCTTAGAAACTCAGTTAGTGAAATTTCATGTAGATTACAGTAATATTCAAATATGATCCTCACAAAATTTTACAGGATATATTTATTAATCTGAATGAACAGATGCTATGAATAAAAACACAGACAGATTTAATATAGTCAGTTAATCATATCTCTGTTATATAGACTAGAACTGTTATACACTAACAAATTTCTTCATACTGTTATGAAAAATCAACTATATGCAATAATCAGCAAAGCATTGACTTTGCCCTCAGGGTTTTGTGGTATTTCAATGTATTGCCAAGAAAGATTAACTAAGTATTATTTAATATTTTTAAATGATTATGCCAATTTTGTCTCTCATTCTCTTGTAAAAAGAGTTAATGTATTGCAGAAAAAACAAACTTCCACATCCTAAAACCTAATGAAGCTGAAATTTTATGTCTTTGTCTTACAGTGAAATAAATGGTACAATTACATTCTATGAGAATACAGGTACTCAGTAGATTTGTATGGATGCTTTCCAGGCAATCAGTTCCTTTTTTATTATTACATTTACTTAAAATATAAAGACAAAATAACTCCTCAAAAAAGGAGCAATGTTGCATTCTAAATACAGACTGTTTCATTACAGGTGCTTGTACACACTTTTATCTTCACTAGGAAAAAATAATCTGTAAAATATATGTTGCAGCTATACAGTGCTAAGTTCTTAGATCTCACAGAACCAAAGAATCACAGAATACACTGAGTTGGAAGGGACCCACAAGGATCATCAAATCCAGCTCCTTGTCCTGCACAGCACCATCCCCAAGAGTCACACAATGTGCCTGTCCAAACAATTTTTGAACAATGGCAGTCTGGTGCTATGACCATTTCACCTTAAATTTTTAAGCATTTAGCGGTTTGTATCCATATCGAGGAAGCCTTTATCAAATCCTTTGTGTAAGCATATTCATAGTAACAAGAAGTATATGTTTCCTTTAAATGCATCTTTTTGCAGTGTCTTTTTACCTAAAATATGCTTGATTATGTTAAATTGGAGCTGCTCCAGAATCTGATAATCTCAATAGATTTAATTTACTTAAAGTTCACTGAGGTTTGATGAATACGAGTCTGCCCTAATGATGCTGTCTGGAAAAGAATGACAGGCTGGAGGAGATGGCTTTTGGAGTGATTATCATACCCTGTATTAATAAGTCTACATAAATGACAATTTTAAAGATGTTTCAAAGATGAGGGGATTATGTTCTGTGCCAGAGGGTGATGGATGAAGGAATCCATCCAGCTGATATGTTGTACCATCTATTTCTTTGAACACTTGAGCAACTTTACCAATCAGATAAAAAATGAGTTGAGAATTATATTGATGCCTAAAACAGGGTAACCTGTAACAGAGGCCAAGACAAGTTAGGAAATTTATTCAAGGCCTTCAAGGTACATTCAGGGCAAGCAAGGCCCCACCGTGGGGCTACACTCCAAAATGGACACGGGGTTATGCGCTCTTCACCTTTTATAAGCTCTATCACATTAGCATGTTGGCCCCAATTCTCCAATCACACCCTCAGGTGATGATGGTAACCACCCCAGGCCGCTCTGTCTCCAACCCACCGTTGTTAACATGCTTTCAGGCCCCAGGGCAACAAAGTGTCCTTGAATTTCTATTGTTTTGGCTAAAGCTGATGGGAACAGAGGTTTTTAACATTTTATAAGAAGCACAGAACCACACCAAGTTATAGATACATAAAGAGTAAAAATTAGGCAAAATTCTCAGGCATCAATATGACTAATTATAAAGTGTTGGCAAATAGTCTTTTTTTTTACGAGAATTGTTCTTTCTTTGGAAGAAGAAATGACCTCTCCTCAGCATAATGTTACAATGGATTAAATGGGACAACCATGAATAGTTTTTATAATTTTACATTTAATTTGCAGTTTAATAATATACCAATTTTTAAATTTTTTTTTGGTGGGGATCAAAATTGTCTGTTCGAACACTCCAGAAGCATTTATACAACCTGTTCTGAGCTAAAGTATCTATAGTTGCTCAGATATGCTATTTATGGTTGAATAGAGCCTTGCAACTCTTTTTAACACCAGGAATGTTTAACCTGGTAAAAAATAGGTTAGAATGGGATCATTCTGGTTCTTCAATAACCTTTCTGCTATTTAAGTGCTGTAGCTTGACCAATTTGTTATGTATTAGGATGGAAGAATGGTTGAAACCTAAGGAAAATGGCTTGACATTTAGATACTTGAACGTTTTCCATCAATGTTAATATGGCCATAAAACAGTCATCCCTGATGCCATTTAACAATGAGGTAATGCTTATTAATCACAAATGTTGTTTAATCTGTTCTAGTTACTAAAGGTTATGTGTTCTTTTATTATTTACTGTGATTAATTCTAAATCTTCAGAGAAGCAAAACCTTTCAGAAATTAAATGAAATTTAAACAGGATTTTAACCTTCGTAGGCTTGTGGATCCCTGGAAATACCACGCAAAAGATGAAAAGAAGTATTTTACATTAAATATTCTGCATCTGTTGCTCTGAAATCTATAAAACTCTATTTTCAAATCATGCTAAGATGAAAATATTCAGTTCAATAGTATAAAAAAGGTAACACATATGATTAATTAAATGTATCTTGGAAAGAGAATTCATGCTGGGCAAGGAAATGAGTCCTTTTCCAGAATGAATCTTTGTAAATTACTGCATGGTTTAGAGATAGATTGAAATCATTTTTTGATCATAAAAATAATATAATTTCATAGTGAACAGCTGGAATGTTAAAAGATATTATGCTTGTGTAAAACAAGCAAAGCTTAAAAACTGAAAAAGAAGGAATTCCTAGTAAAGCATATAATAGATTTTCTTTTTTCTACAGATGGTATCTATAATAATATGTAGAGTGTATCATATTAATAATATATTAAAATATAATGTAACATTAAAAATATATCTATAGCAACTTGGAGTGCAATGTGAATTTTTACTTCAGTGCAATATATGCCATGCACAGTTAATATGAACCAATGATCAATTTTCCTTTTCCTCTAATATCTGTCTCTTAGTATTGGAATTTCAAAATGTGCAGAGAAAGATTTTGGATAACCAAGACTAAATGTAAATACACTGTTCTGACACTATTGCTTTAACTTCTAACTTTGTGAATGAAGAAATCTTACACTAGTGATTTCTAATACAGTAACTCAAAATTTAAAAATATCTGCTTATATTAATACAACTAAATTCTTCCAAAATGGTTGTGACATACAATTCAAAACCAAAACATGATTTAAATGAGTATTTTTATCCTTATATAGAGCTAGATAATTTTTCATTAGGGGATATATTATTCTCTCAAGTTTCAGAAGCTCTCTTGTAGAAAAGAAGTAAACTGCTTAAAACTTCTTTCTGGATGTCTCTGTGTCCATAATTCTTGTGGGAATATAATGAAAATGTGGATATAGGTCATGCTTGAACATTGAGCTTCTACTTATTTATACATAATAGACACTTTTCCTGACATCACTGCTGATTTCTGGAGTCTGTGTAAGGTTGTATTGCTCACACAAGATACACATTCACAAGTTTGGTTTTTATCAAAGGCTAAAGCCAGTGAGAAAAATGAAGTCTCTTGGTAGTTTTTCCAGGTGGCTGCAGCATTTTCAAGCAGTAGCTCCAAATAGAGCTGTTTAATAGCTTGCTACTAGGGAAGAAAATCTCTTCAGGGGAATTGTAAGGAATTGTAAGCATCTGCTCACTTCATTAGCAGAATATTGACACTGAAGGTGTATAGAAGATTTAGTCACAACTTTAATTGATCCTGTATATTGTGTTCCTAGATTATATTTACAAAATAACCCTGATGTCTCTTATCTTAGTGTTAGCCTGTACTAAATCTGTTGTCTAGATTTATAGTAGGTTAATTTAAAACTGATTTTGGTTTTTTATATTAATAATATCTGATATCATCTAATCTCCTAGGCAACTACCAATTTTAGTTAACTTCCTAAAGCTAAATATTTAGAGGATAGCATCTGACCTAAAATTGGACACATAAATGAACACATAACATATGATGTAGTTCATGGTGTTCACATAGCACTTCAGAGCTTCAGGAAACTAGAATTTAGTGGAAAGAAATGCTGTGATTTTGCTTCAGATCGAACATCCTACAGTTTGACCTTGAAGGAAAATTATAGGTACTTGACTGGACTAAAGGAAAAGAAAGTCTGTATCTAATGAGATCTTTCTGAATGTATTTATTTCAGGGTATCACTAAAGTAAACCTATTATTGCTTTCTATTTGGGGAGGTTATGTAGAGGACTAAAACTTTTCATTTAACTTATGTTGGATTTCAAATACTCTTTTTTTTAAAGAAGCATTGAGCCAAAAGGGCAAATTTTTCCCATCTAAGCTTTGAATGCTTCTGTAAATGATACAAGCTAAGGAAAGGTTTCAAACACAAGTGGTTTTGCCCACTCACTGGATTTAAACTGACTGTAATGTAAGTGAAGATTCGTAAGCGGGAAATGAGTAATGGAAGTTAACCCTTTCTGAGATGGTTTAGTATGAACTGGAATTGTGCATCCAAATTCTACAGAAGTACTTGAAAAAGAGTATTGTCCTATTTTGTAAGAATGACACTTGATGTCTCTAATTTCTGGTCCTTTTAAAAGAAACCTCTATGTTCAACACGGATTGTTTAGTGAGAGGGAAGAGGAGTCAGATTCTGCTCTTGCCTTACTTAGCCTTTCTGTTTGTTAGAATGTAATAAGCTACTCAAGGAAATATTTTCTCAAAGGTGCTTTTGCATGACCTCTTTTTTTGCCAGACCTAGCTAAAAATATATTTTTATTCATGAAATATGGGAGAAAACAGACGTTCTTTTTTCTGAATGTAAAAATGTAAACTAAATACTTGCTGAGTGTCCTCTTGATTTGTTCACTCATCATTAGAACATCTCTCTGGAGATCCTTTGTTTTTAATATGGTTTCATTCAGGGTACAGATACATATGCAGTTTAGATGAAGTAATTATTAAGCAACCATTAATTAATAGGAAATTTGAAGGAATTGAACAAAGGTATCTATACTTGGGACTGAACTCAATGCAAAGTTTGTGCTCAAACCCATTTCAGATTAATATAAACTTTAGTATCTTACTGCGGTTTCTAGTTTTATATTGATGTGTGATCTGTTGAAGTTCAAGGGCTCAGGTTTAGTTAGTGCCTAACTCTCAGTCAGTTTTGGATAAAGAGAAACATTTACTTTTTGGTTTCAATTCAGAGCAATATCTGACTGGCCAATCTAATCTGTGTTTGATTCTCTAGCCAGAGGTCATCTTGATAAATATATAATTTATTTGTTTCCTGGAATGAATTGTGAATGCATCACTCAACACATTTCTCTCACTAGGTTTGGTAAGCCATACTGTCCATCTCAACTCAGAAGGCAAGACAAAAAGTGCTTATTTTGGACTAAGAATAATCCTTCACTGATCCCAATTGCATTTTATTTGGATCTCTTGCAATAGACATATTGAGAATGGAACCATATCCTTTTCCTACCTGGTAACTTAGATTCTGTAATTCTGTTTCTGCAATTCAGCATTAGCAAATCTGTTCTGGGCCTTTTGTTTATTTACTTTTTTTTGTATCTGAAGGAAATAGAATAATTCTCAAACAGTGGTATCTCTTGGGCTTTACAGTCTGACTGCTTTATTAAAATAATACCTTTAATTACGTGTTCAAACTAATGTCTGAAATAGTCTGTCCCTTTTTTTTTTTTTTTTGGGGGGAGGGGGGAGAACACTCTAAATTTGTTAGCTGAAAAAATATTCTCTCTTCCCTGTATTTATAATTTTTGGTATTTTCCAGCTTAGAATTATTTGCAGATATTAACTAGCATCTTATTGCCTCTTATAGACTCTAATAGTTATTAATTTTGCACTGCATATCCAGATTTTACATACTGCTGTGTTTTGTTCTCCTTCATTTACTGTTCCTCAATTAGCTTTCAATCTGAGAATCAGTTTTAATGTATGAGGTAATTACAATTAATTTTCATGTAATATTTCTTGTGATGCATGTATCATTCTTTTTAAAGGGTATATTTGATTATCTGGCTTCCCTAATTTCCACTTTTATCGGAACCCAGATCAAGTAAGTTTTGGAAGATTTGCTGCTTATTAATTTGTATTGTGCATCAATCATGAAAATACATTCATTCTTAACATGTTGGCTTTTCTTTATATGTATGTCTCATTTTAGTGCAAATTAAAAGTCTTGAGGAGGATAATGAGTCTTGGGGTTGCAACTTTAACTTGAAAGTTTTTACTTTAATTTTTTTTTAAATTTAGAAACTGACTATATCAAAATTGAAACTAATGATTTTAACAGGCTAATAATTTCTAACAGTAAATTCATTGTCTCATTAATAATTTTAATGCTACTAGATGTATATGGAAAATAAATTTTTGTTTATTCTTCTGGCTAGTATTCCTTCCTACGAGGAATATTTATCATTTTTCATGGTAAAAGTAATGACACTTAACCCAGAATTTCCATATTTTAATTCTTGGGCATTTTATTTTTAGCTCATGAAAATGACATTTTTTGGAGACTATTTATTACATAGTAAATATTGAATCTGTATGAGTAGCCAAAGGAAATGCTTAAGTACTTAGACATTTTGATTGATTTTCACTCATCAGAGTTAGGGGATTCTGGTACAGGCATCTGAACTGTGTACCTTTACCTCTCTTTATAAACACTAAAGAGAAAGGAACTTTCACTATCATCTCCTCATGTAAATGCTTTAAACAGATCAAAGAAATGGCTGTCTAAGATGTGTTTATTTCTCTCCACTGATTTTAATAAACAATCTGAATCTAACATCGAGAGATGTTTAAAACTGACAGAAGTGAACCAAATTCTCGGATTCTAGACTCAGAAAAGCAATGGAAGAATTCTTACTTGGTAGCAAGTAAGCTATAGTTTTGTGAGTTTTCTCACAGAGAAAAAAATCTAAACCAAACCCAAACAACATTCTTTAGGTTCTTAGTGTTCAACAATAAGCGAGCATCATTGCACTAAGGAAAATTCTGAGCATCAGACTCGATATTGATCCCTGGGGTATTCAGCTTGTTTCTGACCTTGAGCAAGACTTTGTGCCACGTTTGGGCTGTGGTCTTTCAGACAGTTTTCAGCCCACCTTAGGGTCTGCTCATCTACCCCATATTTTATCAGCTTTTCCATGAGGACCTTATGAATGAAAGTGTCAAAAGATTTATTTAAGTCATTATACAATGTTTGCTGCTCCCCCTGCATCTACTTGGCCAGGCATTTCATCACAGAAGTTAATCACATTGTTCAAGTATGAATTTCCCTTGATGAATCCATGCTGACTGTTCCAAATCACTTTCCTGTCCTTTGTGAGCCTGGAAACAGTTTCCAGGTTGATTCTTTCATCAGCGTTATGAGAACCAAAGTGAGGCTGACTGATCTGTAGGTTCTTGATTCCTCTTTCTTGCCCTTGAAGATAGCAGTGACTTCTTTTTTCTCCATCCCTTGGGCACCACTTCCACTCACCATGGCCATTTAAATGTTATTGAAAGTAGCCTTGACATTACATCAGAACTTGTAAGTGTATACAGTGAGAACCCAAGGACTTCTGTGTGTCCTTTTTGCTGAAGTTTTCTCTGACCTGATCCTTTTCCACCAAGGGTAAGTGCAGATCTGATAAATTAGAGATAGGGAAACTGTTCCACGCAAATGAACTCTTTCTTTGTAAAGATTTTGCTCAAGGTGATTCTGTGATTCTGTCACTCTGTTATTCTGTGACTTATGCTTGTGCTGCTCTCTTTATGTATTCATTTTACCATGCCTTTTATCAAATAGTGTGACCAGGAGCATGAGTATTGTTAAAACGAATATGTGCATCATTGAGTTGTGCCTGATTATGTGTTCCATTCTGTTCTTAATTCATCTGCTAATAATTCCTATGTTTATCTATTATATTTTTGATGTAAATTGCAAATAGAAGAGAAATTTTGACCAGATAACATAGCTTTTTTAAGTACAAGAGAATCTACTTGTTAAAGCTGTGTCAACACTTTTTTTTAATGCTTCATTTAACAAATAAAATCATGCTTTCATGTCATAAGGGACAGTAATATTGTCTAAGAATTTAATAAAAGAGTATGCACAACAGCTGAAGAATCTCTCTTTATTTTACTAGCAAACAAAGCAAATTTTTGTACAATAGATGGTATATTAGGAAATTGATATTTGTATGACATGACTACAGATAAGTACCACATTTGTTCCCACCAATCTCTTCTGCACTTCATTTGCACATTTCTATTAATATTTGGGGGTTTTCTACTATTTTCTTGGAGTAGTCCGAGGTGTTATTTCATCAGTAATGCGGTCTCTTGTTACACTCCCAATGTCATCTGGAGAGGAAGATTTCTGAAGTGAGCAGAGCAGCTGTTGCCTAGTAGGAAGGAAAATCAGGAAAATCAATGACCTGGCACTTGGCAGCTGCAAATTTGTATACTGTTTAATAGCTGAAAGGCAGAGTACAAGAAAACAGCAGGTTGTTCACCTCCTGGGTCCAGTACACCTAGGTTTTGTAAATTACTGTGGTTTAATCGAAAAGGGTTTATAATGTTCTTAATAATACAATACATTTTGAAAGGTGTCTTTTTTCTCCTTAATCTGGTCACAAATTCTAGTTTTTTAATGTAGTGAGTTTTACTGAATGTCGGATATATAAACAGAATGCAAATATAGTTATATATATGTACACTTTTGGGTTTGTTTTCATTGGGAAAACACAATTAATGTTTAAATTAGTAGGACCTTAATGCATAAACTAATGTTTAGTAATTATAGGAAAAGAAATCTTGCAGGAAACTTTGATGAAACAATGATAGCTACCATGGTTTCAACAAAGCTGAAGAGAGGATTAATTGCTAGAATATAAAATGCTTTAAAAAAATCACTGAACAAACATTTTCATTTATATATAGCATGCTGCTTCTAGTTGTTGACAAATTATGTGTTCACACTTGGATCAACTTTATTTTGTTACCTGGGTAGATAAACAACAGAACAGAACCTAAATGTGAAGAAAAACTTAATTGTTCAATCCTATAACTTTGCCTGACATGAGTAGGTGGTAAATTTTAATAACAACGCAGAAAATACATTAACTAAAGTCTCATACCATTGTAGAAAAATTCAGGGTGTCTGCTCAAATGAAGGCATACTTGCATTTCTAATAAATAACAATAAAATTGGAGGTGTTGAGTTTTTAAAATATTAAAACTGTAAGGAGTGGTGCCTAAGGAGTGCTGCCTTGGTTATTGCAATAATTTTTCACATAGTCACAGAATCACAGAATGCATGAGGTTGGAAGGGACCACAGGGGATCATCTGGTCCAACCTCTCCGCTCAAGCAGGGTTATCCTAGAACATGTGGCACAGGATCAAATCCAGACAGTTCTTGAATATCTCCGGTGAGGGAGACTCTGTAAGCTCTCTGGGCAATCTGTTCCTGTGTGTGATCACCCTCACAGTGAAGAAGTTCTTCCTTGTGTTCGAATGGAACATCCTGTGCATCAGCTTCTGATAAGTTAGAAAACTTTCTTGAAATCTGCGGCCTTTCACAGGGGGGAGGAAATTGACATAGGATCAGAAAAAGGGTCATAAAATATTGTGTCATATTAAACCCAGGGAATTCTTTAATTTGTGGTAAATCCTACTATACTGTAGTTATTTTGATTACTTTTTTCTCAAGACTGACTAGTATGGCATCTACAAGTTACTTAAATTAGTTCAAGATCAGAAAATGGTTATGATTACTATTACCTTTCCCCTTTTTATTAGCATTTTTATCAGTATATTAGGAATGTGACTGACTTTTGAAAATACTGTTGAAAATTTTAAAATCCTTAATGTTATCCTTTTCATGTCTGTGACTCTGTTACAAAATAAAATAGTAAAGATCTGTCAATGACAGCAATTTTACATCTTCTAACTATCCGTTTAATAGTTTTCTCTTCTATTGATCAAAGTTACAATGGAGAGCTTTAGAAGAGTGGACATGGAGCTAGTATTTTTCTGTAAGAGCATCTTAGTATCCTAAAGAGAACTGGTTGTGATAAAATGCAAAAGAAACTTAGATGACTTATAACTTTTGAAATTAACTTGACAGAACCTAATTGCAACCAAAGGTTGTCACAGAGACTTCCTGCAAGTAGTTCTAAATGGTGTACATAAAGTAGATAAATGATGTGTTGTACAAATGAAGGAAGAGGAAACTACATTCATGTACTGAAGTGATGACAGCTATGTAACTACCCAGAGAGATGAGAGATAGAAGGATCATTCTTCTCTGTCATGAAGTAATCACCTGCTATGCAGCAGGCACAGTCAAAATAGCAACACCACTTCCACTCAATGCAAATTTTCCCCTGAGTTCTGCGTATATTTTACCACTTGCGCATCCTGATTTGGGAACGTTTTGTCATTCTCATTTCTCATGTACTGAATTTTCAATACATTGCTCTTACTTTCTCATTTGCTGCTAAGGTTTTACCATGATGTTCAGACATTAAGGAAGTCAATATATTGCTGCTCTTATACATCTCAACCAGTCACTTTCTGGCAATGTTTTAGTTGTTCATCATTTATAGTTAGCTGTGGTATTTATATCATATATCTGCCAAATTTACACATGCTGAAAACTTTGACATTTTTCTGCTGAAATAGGAAGTATCTTAGATTATATACAAATGTCACACTTTTTAATTGTTGATAGATACGTGTTTACTGTCTTACCTGAAGCTTCAGCTCCAGTACAGAATGATTCTACAACCCTCTCTTCTTCCATCAAAAAGAAACAAAGAAACCTGCACAATCCTTAAAAATGTCTTGAAAGGCTAGGACACTTCATTCAAACATAGCATTTTCAATTCCTTAAGGCAAAGACTAGTTTGGAGTCTGATACATGAACATGTGATGTTAACAATTTTTTTGCCTGATACTTTTATTCTTACCTACTGTTTAAATCCGTGATTCCTCAGAGGTGTTTCACAAGCTGTCCCACCTGGTGTCACTACTTTGCAGTAATGTAATCTAAACAGACTAAAGCATACAGCATATATTTGAAAATATTGCATTGGGAAATTATGTGAGTAACACACTAAAGTATTTCCACTCAGATCACTATAACAATAGGTTTTTAGGCTTATCAGGCATCATCTACTTTACAGGGATATTTTGACTACTATAATGCCACAAAGGAGCTTTACTGTGAGGCAGGCTTCCAAAATCACAGTCTTCTGAAAAAGCTGAAATACCTTTTCACCTTAAATGCATTGAGTGCTGGCAGCAGGGGCTGCAGGAACCACTGTGAGGAGTGCTTGGGGCTGCCCCATGCTGGACACAGCTGGCACCACTGGTTTTGAACAACCCATCTCAGGGCAAGTCTGAACCCCACAGCCAAGGTGGAGGGACCTCAGGGAAAGTGTATTTAGGAAACCATATTTCAAAATATATTTGAAAATCTTTTTTTAAATAGTGCACAGCAGCTTCAGAAGAACAAGTGACAGGTGTATGAAACAGCACAGCAAGGTGAGAGAAAAAGGAGGGAAGGTGGTGCCCATGCAGCCTGTTGATAGGACCACACCAGAGCAGGTATGCTGCAGCCTGTGGACAACAGGTAATTGGAGAAATGTGAGGAGAAAGGAGTGGCAGAGAGGAGCTTTTACGGACTGACCTCAGCTAACATTCCACATTAACCAGTGTTGTTGGAGTGGTGGGAGGTGGAGGAGCCAGAAGTGAAGATGTGAAGTTGAGCCTGGGAAAAAAAGATGGGGAGAGGTTGGCAGGAAGGTGTGGTTTTGTCTTTGCTTCTCACTGTCCATCTCAATTGGCAATAAATTACATTAATTTTCCCCAAATCAAGTCTGGTTTGCCTCTGATGGTAAGTGGCAAGCAGTCTCCCTGCCTTTATTTTGACTCAAATAAGTTACCATCCTCTAGGTACATATTGTCATGTGACCTTTACTAGGATGACCAAGACATCTCTACAGGGCTGAAGGCAGGGCAAAGGAAATATAGAAGACCACTTTCTCTTGGACCAGCTCCTAAAAACCAAGGATGAATTTGGGCAAATTAAAGGGAAATCCTTGATTCATTTAAATTCAGTGAAGCTCACAGGTGGACACCTACATTAAGATGTTTACAGTTGCGGTTCTGGCCAACACTGGACTCTCAGTAAATCCCCTTTCTCCTCAAACTTTCTCGTGGAATTAGACGGAGAATGGTAAAACTCCAAGTCTCATTTTAATCCTGGCACTAACAAAAATTGAAATGAAAAAATGGAAATATAAACAATTATTTTATTAATGAATCAATAGACAGGGAAGATGGAATATTACCAGTGATACTATTCTGAAGCTATGCTAATTTCTTAAAATGTCTTACTGACATTTAGGAAGTAACACTTTTTTTTTTTTTACTTAGGAAATAGCACAGATGTATGAATCTCGAACAGATACCCAAGGCTCATTTTATAGTTAATGAAGAGAAAGAACCACTTATGAGGTATCATCTATTTAATTCTTACACAGACATTTAACATGGTGGATAAATCATACCCTAAATATGCCTATTTCTCTACAGCAGCACTGACAGAAGTCTAAAGATATCACCTAAGGCGTGCACATTTACATAACAGATTACTAAAGTTAGATGAGAGACATTTCCCTCCAAAATTACCATTATTACGGATTGATGATAGTGTGTATAACTTAATCTCTAGCCAGTGCATCAGATGCCAGCTCTTTCATTTTTCATATTTTCAAAAGGATGATAATTCTAAAGAGAAAATCTCTGAAATGTAACATTCACATTACATGTTATTACTGCTCCAGCAGAAATACAGTTCTTTATACACATTGATATTGAGAGAATAAAAAATAAAGTCATGAAATACAAATGTTAAATGCAAATGATGATTAAACTTCTACCAAATGGACGAAAAGTGCCTCTTTTAATTTAAAAATTGTGATTATTTATAGTGCATTCATAGGCAAAGGCTGATGCCAAGAACAAATTAATGAATATAGAAAGAAGACTTTTCTGTGATCAATTACACCAGTAATGCTGATCCATGTTTAAATGCATATTCTTTCAGTTATAACAAGAAATGCTAAGTTTAATAATTTTAAAATTAATGGTTCAGTACACACAATAAAACCAGATATTTAAGTTTGCTCAGATAAAGTGATAATTTCTAGAAAGTGTCTTTTTACCAAGTAAGATTGTTTAATTTTTAGTTAAAAATAATTTTCAAATAAATCCTAATTAAGGATGAAATTGTCTTTCATAAATTTAGATCAGTGGCTTACAATTTGTTTTGCCATGTCCAGTTGAAGTTAAAAGAATAAAATCCATTGTAAATAAAAATCAGACTTATATAGCAAAATTAATCATCTTGATGACTACAAATTTTCTCTTCGTATAATGCAATATGTACTAAACTGCACAAATGAGTTCAAGATGTTTTAACATCTGGAGAAGAGTTAAATTTAGCTGCATAGTTTTTTCTGGAGAATAAAAATTACAATGGTTAATTCCAACAGTTATGGGTGGATTACAGCATTCAAATGTTTATTAAATCAGTTCACAAATGCAACTTAAAGAAGACTAGATAGTAAGAAATTACTTCTGAAAACTAAATTTGTTTCAACATGAACATGAGATACTTGTGTTTTTTTCCTTTAAAGACCAAATATACAGTTTAAAGTTCAAGTGTTTCTAATTTTTGTATTAAACATTTTAAGTGATAGTGCTTGTAACAATAATTCAGACTATTACTTTTTCTTGGGCTATTTTCACAGGTTTTAGTGACACTTGGAAGGGTGAATATGAATGGCTGCACTTCAAGCACTACTCTATAATATTCCTAACTATATAGGAGTTACTATTCATTCTGAAAAGGAAAATAATAGGAACATTCTTTTTACTTTAGGAGTTCCATAAAACAGGGAGATAAATAATGTTTTATACATGGAACACGATGTCCTTTTCTATGTTGAATATATTTTGGGCAATAAAGAAGTATTGTCAAACCAAAAATATATTCTGAAACCCTGCTTGTGCAAAATGTCTCACTTGTTTGATTTAATGTAGTCTCGAATTCATTGCATCTAATTTAGTGCTTCCTCGCTGAAAAGTAGGAATGGGAAGAAGTTTGCCTTGCATAGGTGCTTCATTTCTTAAGTACATAATGAAGGTATTCAGGTAGTCCTGAAAGTTCTCGTTGACACAATATAGGCAACCATTAGAAAATGTTTCTCATTTGTTGCCTTGCCATTCTTTTGGGAATGACGCATTCTCAAAAGCTAAGGAGCCAGTGAGGCAAAGAATGCCAGTGCTTATGGCAGCTGTTCAAACAAACAAGGCTATGGGTTTTAGGTTCTCTTGAGCCTAAAAGAAGATGGGAAGAGATGGGAACAATCTACTTTTGGAAGGGGATTTAAAGTATGCTACGAATATTTTTCTGCATTCTAGGAATTTTTGCGAGTTACAAGTGCAGGAGGTTCTTTTTAGCTTACCTCTGTGGAGAAAATTTCAGAATGGTCTGCTCAGACTTGAATGTTCTGCAGAATGTGCTAAAATAATAGAGCACATGCTGTGTGCTCGGTTCCATAAAAGTATTAGTGCTTTGGTAAACAGATTTCCAGTTGGCCCTCTTTCCTTCAGGTTCCTGCTACTCCAGATGAACTCAAACAGATGAGAAATACTAATGTTCCCCTTGTTCAGAATAGACCAAAATGATGACAATTATAGTAATAAATTTGTCTGAGTGAAAATACCAGAAGAAATTGACAAAAAGATTGCTTAATCTATTTATACCAAGATAAAGTCTAAACTTTCTGTCCAACCATCTGGCTTATTAATCCTGATCAGAAAGAAACAGTTCTTATTCTGTGACAGCAAATATTACTTTGTGAAACCAGATGTTATCATAATGTTGGTGAATTGACATATTCTTGATATTCTTCATCATAATGATGAAGTACAAAATTCTATTTTTTCTCTGTAATGACTATACAGTTACTGTTTCTCTTATCAGGTAAATTTATAGAAAAATGAACTAATATGTTCCCTAGCAAGCATTAGAGATGATTTGAAAGGGAGGTGGAGGCTGTCTGACTAACAGTCAGGTGTGGAAGAACAGGAGAATGACTTCCGCATTTTGTCAGTAGGAAAACAAACATATTCTGCTTTCTTAAATTATTAAACTACATATTACATTTTCCTGTTTGAAGTGCTTCCAACCACTAAATGTTACATTTTCTTTCTCCTATGCATTCACAAGTATGTGTCGCACAAGCACCTAAAACTCAGTGGCCATGGAACTCGCAAAGAGTATGAATTAGTCTCCTCAGAAAATGTGCTCATGATTTTGGATAGATGACTCCTAAATCATCCACTGCATGTCATTGTTCATTGTAAATCTAATGGACTAGTAACTTACAGCCCACTCTTGTTAGGATGTTCATGATAAAATCCAATTTAAAATAGAATTAAGTACTATGATTTTCAAATTGCATGAATAATGACATTATTTCTATATTAATGGACTTTTAATCAAAGGGTGTAAATGTATGACAATAAATTGCCTGCCTGCTGGAGCCCAGCCTCCTTGTCTTCCTTGCCAACTGTCCCAACCTTCACACTTTCTGTCACCAGGCTGATGTCAAAAACATTTTACTCCTCAACTTGGGATTGTCTGATTAATCCTTGCTTGCTGCTAGCTGCTGGGGCAGCTGCAGATTCTCAGATCCTTTGTGTAAAAATCTACTGCAGAATAGCAATCAGATGACTCTACTGAAATGATAAAGCTACTAGAAAGCATACAAAGGAGGGCTACAAATATAGTGAGGGATTTATAAGAGAAGCCCCAGGAAAAGTGCCTGAGGTTGCTTGACTTATTCAGCCTGGAGAAGAGAAGACTGAGAGAAGACTTCATTGTAGTCTACAACTTCCTCATGAGGGGAAGAGGAGGGGCGGGCACTGATCTCTTCTTGCTGGTTACGTGGTTAGTGACAGGACCTGAGGGAGTGCCAAGTAGCTGTGTCAGGGGAGGTTTAGGTTGGATATGAGGAAAAGCTTCTTCACCCAGAAGGTGGTTGGGCACTGGAACAGGCTCCCCAGGGAACTGGTCACAGCACCAGCCCTGACAGAGTTCAAGAAGTGTTTGGACAGTGCTCTCGGACACATGGTGTGACTCTTGGGGATGCAGGGCCTGTGCAGGGCCAGAAGTAGGACTTGATGATCCTTGTGGGTCCCTTCCAACTCAGAAAATTCTGTGATTCTTTTATAATAAGGATTTTACTAATTTATGTATATATATATATATACATATGTATACATACACATCTATTTATATACCTATGTGTAAATGTATTATATATGCATATATATGTATAATTAATAGGTTTTCAAGAGAAAAATACTTACATCTACACAAATACCATGTTTATCCTATACGTCTAAGACACCTCATGAACAGTAATTCAGGAGTTTTTTCTTTGGTGGTTAAATAAGAGAAGGAGTTTGAACAAAAGGCTGAATTCTCAAGCGTTAAGGAAACAAAATTATATCTTCCTGCTTTCCTATTAATTCCCCCCTCCACCCTTCCTTTATTTTATTTTAATGTTTTTTTTTGTGGGGAACTGCAGGTCTGACTGAACATCAGTGTTTATTTTATGGCCCCTTTCCCCTTTTTTCTGATACAAACATTCCATCTATTCTCAGGAGAAAAGTAGATCAAATTCTCTCATATGAAGAACAGCACAGGGCGATTATAAATGGCTTACACCAGTGTCAATATGTTTTAGAAAGTTTCAGAAAGAGCAAACTGATATATTTCTGTTATTGTTTTATAATTATTTTCTTTTTTTAAAAATAGTGATGTATATGTAACCTATTTATTGTTGCTGTTATTGTTATTATCACATTAGTAGCAGTAGTAGTAGTAGGTAGCTTTAATTAGCCTTGATGGTAATTTAAGTCTAATTCATGTCACATTGGGGTAGACAGAAGCAAATCAGAGGAGTATATTTGTTGGTACTGAGCCTTAGCACCTGATGTCCACACTGTAAACTGGTTTTGTTTTAGTATCAGACTAACCTGATATACTCAGTCAGATACTGTATGTTTTAAATCATTAATCATGAGGATCTTGGAGATCTTTTCCTACTTTAATCATTCTATGATTCTATTTTTTTGATTCTATGTCCTTGTACACGTGGAGTGCATTCTGTGGACTTCTGGATCGTCTTTTCCAGGTTGGTTTAATAATAAAAGAAATATAACACATGCTCTAAACACTGTGCAACATATTGGGTGGGGATGGCCGTGACATTTATTTCACATCAGTAATTCTCATCCAAACTAAAGTATTAGCACAAAGTTAATGCATCCTAGCTTATACTCACTGAAAGACACTCCATTTCTTTTTTAAAAATTTATCTTTTTAACAAACTGATGCAGATTTCAGTCCCTGATTTTATAACACATCAGTTTAGGAGTATCAAGAGTTTCATAGAATGAAGAGGACAATGCTTATTTGATGATTCAAATTTCCCTAAGAGTTGTTTGGAAACCATCAGAAGAAACTAATTTTGGCTTGGAAATGAAACAGGTAACAGGTGGTGATTTGCTGGAGAAATAAACACTGGTGACCTCATAAGCAGTCTATAGATCTTATTGAGTTCTATTTTGTGTTTCATCTTTTTCATAACAGGTTTCAAGCAACCAGGTTTATTAAATTAAAACTCAAGGGATGTAAAACTGTTATAAATTAAACCAGTGATAGATTTTAATAGTCTATGGAAGTCTTGATGTTTTATTTTCAGTATGTGTAAGTAATCTAAACAGGACTCCATACTGTTTCTAACTCAGAATTAAAAGCTTTATGGAAAAGATAAGCACTTACCCCATGAACTGAAGAAGTGCTAATAATTTAAACTCCATAGATATCTTTCTGCATTCAGGCCATAAAAGTCAGGATATCCTGTTATTATAACCATTTCTTATATGAGGAACTTGCAGTTAAGAAAAAATGATTTCACCTCTCAAAATTGCACAATAAAATTGAAAATACAGTGAGAGAAAACTCATGGGATTTCCAGCCATTCTGGTCAAATGTACTCTTTGTTCCCAGTCTCCTGTTAATGCTTTAATAAAACTTTGAAACAATCTACACAAAGGGGAGGAAATATTTTCAGAGGTGCTACAGATGTTTAATGGATTTTCATGATCAACACCACTTGAAACTTGTAGAAAATATTCCAAGATTGTGAAATACATCTGCTACAAAAATATTGCAGCTTGGCTTCATATTTTTGAAAGATAACTCTGAACTGAAAAGAGAATCTCTAAAGACATCACCTCTCTTAAGGAACAGTCTGAATTTTTAAATATAAAATATAAAAACTACATTTTTCCTAAACTGAAAAATAAAATATATCCTTCAAAGTTGCTTCTAGATAATTTAAAGGACAAAAAGTAGGAAACCCTCCCATATTAGAACTTAAAAATTAACCATACTTTTATCTTTGATATCCTTCAATACTCAGGAAGTGGACTTGGGACTTTGTAGAAAAGTATGCAGTGTCTTTCACTGAAGGAGTTTTTGCAGTGTTAGGTCATCATGCGACTTTATTAATTCATGCAGCTTCCAGTCTTCAGTTGAGACATGTTTCGTTCTTTTGTCCCTAAATTTCTCTAATATATGTCTGCATGTTTTGTCCTAGAGTTTTCTAGATATTTTCAGACCAGCTTGTTATCCTTCTGAGAGTCTCACTACATTGAGTCATGCTGACATAATTTTAGGAAAATATTTAGATCGTTCAGTTGAGTATGTGGTATATATTTGGGGATGAAATCCCTACATTATTTTCTCTGGTCCAAATCTTCTTTTATTTAGTTCTTTTTGTAAAACAGGAGCGCATATCCACAATGAAGCCTGCCAGGAGTTTGACATAAAATTTGAAACTCTAAATGGGGAAACTTCAACTGAGAGTGTCTAGCCTATCTGGAGGCTGAGAGCTTGACTACATATTGCCATGCTGTGGAGGACACAGAATCTTTGTTCCACACCTGCTGGGTAAATAATGTCAAGAATAGACCACTGTATCAAAGTTAGCTGGTGGTGACAGTGCCAGCAGACATTCCCTGTAAAGTGACTGTGACTGTTGTGTGTCTTGCTGAACTCAGGGCTGTCACTGTACATTAAGAATGCTCTGAACACAGGAGAGATAGGTTCCCCTGTGGACCTAGGCAATACTTTGTGTTGTCTCTGCATGGCTCTGATATTTAAGCAAGAGCTGAGTTTCTAGCAATTCAGTTTGGAGCACTAACATAAATCCCTAAGTTCATGTGTCTTGAGGTCTGTGCTCTCCTAAAAGGAGCTACTAGTCAATTTAAAATTCCCTTGAGGTTAGCCTGAACTTGTGAGCAAGCTGACTGAGTCATTGTTTTGAATTCAAGAACATTAATAATGTTTAAATCCCATGTTAGGGAAATTTTTGATGACTTAGGTCTATCCATTTTTGCATTTATGTTTTGTTTCCCTTTTCGTGACATAGGTCACTCTAGGAATAGAGTACATTTCTTTCTTACAGTTTTCTGAGATTTTATGCTTAAATGTCTCTGAAATGGTTTTGATATAAATAGAAGGTCTTTACAAATTCTGACAGGTGAATGCAACTTCAGATACACCTAAAATTAAATTAAAGATCAATGATAATTTAAATACCTCTGACCCAAGAAAACCAATCTTCTA
>VZRN01001643.1:1690423-1757535 GCA_013397935.1 Dasyornis broadbenti
GAGGAAACCAGGAATTAGATTCCAGGTTTCTTTCTTATTATATTATTATTATTTTAAAATAATAAAATTATTAATTTCTTACCATTCCTATTATTTTTTATATATTCTCTCTTATTGTTGCACGTTGTCACCCCCTCTTGCAGACTAAAGGAAATTATCACCCCAGATAAGGGCGGTTCTATAGTGGTTGACCTCAGTGATGGGGAGATTCCTGGATACATTTGATTTACTCATCCCGGAAGAATTTACATTTATCCACTATGTTTCTATTTTGCACAACACAGCTGTTTAGTCCTTCTTCACAGTCACTCTGATGACAAGAAGGAAGTTTGTTCTCTTTTTATTTTGCCATAGAAAGCTCACACATGTATAACTAGAACAGCTATTCACTGTTAAAACTATGCTCTCTTAAAATTATGTTCCTTTTCAATATCAGAAATCTACATTTGAACCATTTCACTATTGCTTTATTGATCTGTTATGAATAGACCAGACTGCAGGACGATTTGGAAGAATTTTGTCCTTCACATTAAAGTCACCCTTATAAAGCTTTTTGTAAGCCACAAAGTCCCTTTGCTGTGTTCTGTGAAATATCAGTGGGAAGCTGTAAGGCTAAGGTGCTACTGGAGCGGTGATACAAAACTGGCTTCAAATAGTAATGCAAATTGAGTTCAGAGCTTTCTGCTGCTATTACTTGGACTTTGTGGTCCTCATATTACTGAGCTGAGGTAATATAAAAACATTGTAAATAATGGATGTGCTTGAATACGGGTAGCACGTAAAATTGGGAGGAAGTGCAAAGACCAAAAGGATTAACACACTAAGGCACAGAAGTCTAATCTGTGAAATGAAAAACATAACCAGTGAGAAGAAAGATTTTATCTATTTCTTTTGTTAAAGAAAATGAAAATAAAAGATTAAAACTTTTCACAGTAACATATTTTACATGGATATATGATGTACAACTCATATTCTGAAATAATAAATTTTCACACAATGTTAATCAATCAAGGATGCTGATGTTCAAGTGTGGATTATTTTTCCAGATATTCTATGTGGCATCCAACACATTTTAGATCTCTGCATTATACAAGTCTTTGTTGATATCTTATTTTCAGATTAAACTCATAGTAAGATATTTAAGGTAACACACATCACACATTTTCAAATGTTTACTAATTTCTTCTATTAACTTTTCGAGGCATTGTATTTTTGAGATATTTATAACCTGTTTCTCAATTAAATGTGCCTTTGAAATACAATGAGATTTATATTTTAGTGGAATGCTCAAGGTCATACCCAGTGTTGGAGAATATAGGTGCCAATTTCACAGCCCACTACTCAGATCACCAGACCACACTCCTAATATTTTTGTTAGACAAATGGCAACAAAGTTTATTAGATGGTAACAGAGTGCTGTAATGTTCAATTTATTTTGGTATGGATTTCCTGTTGTAAAGACAAGATTACCTGGCAAAGCCATATTCCTATTGTTAAAGTTAAATAAATATTACTGCAACTACAGGGAATAGATTTTCACTTTAATAACAAAATTATGTTTGCATTTAATAGATAAAATTTGCATACAAATCCTTTCACACTGGTAGGACCATCATTTATGACTGCTTAATATTTTCAGATTTTTCTCTGAATCCAGTTTGTTCTATCTAAATTGTGGCTTAAAAACTAAGTTGTCTGTGAACCTGACCATTCTTTTTTCTTTAAGTCCAAATATTTTATTTTAATTCTGAATGACAAGCAACATTTTTTTTTAGTTTTACCTAACTTTTATTATTAGAAGAAAAGACGTTCATTATTTATAACTTCTTCTTTAAGTTACTAGAGCAAATATTTTAATAAAAATGTTCATGTATAATATTTAAAAATTGAAGATATTTCACTATATTAATTTGCGGTCTGACAACTCCAGACTGAAGGTGACTTCATTACATTGTTTCCGAAAATTTCATGGAAGAATTTAATCTGTTGGTGAATGGATTTATTCAATCAGGAAATGAAATTAACTGTTCTTAAAATAAAGTTAGAAAGTAGTACCTGGTATACAATGAATCTGTGCACTTTATGTCTTCAAATGTAAATGTACTTAGAATGCTTAATAAAGAGCTGGAACACGTAACTCATAGTGAGTTTGTAATTCGTATTAGCAAATCACAGAATTCTCCTTTAATTTCACTTTTTTTTTTTGAGATAATTTGATTTATAAAGCAGTAAATATTTTGTGGCTATCTATAATAATTTCTTCTGATGAGGATCAACTACTAAGAGCTTAAAATATCAGTAAATCCAGAATCAGCAAAGTAATTATGTCACACTGCCAGGGTGGTGGCAATGGAAAAGTCTGCCCATGGAAGTGGTTGTGTCACCACCCCTGGAGGTATTCATAAGACGAGTAGATGTGGTGCTTAGGGGCATGGTTTAGTGGTGGGCTTGGCTGTGTTAGGTTAGCTACTGGACTCAATGATATTAAGGATCTTTTCCAACCTACATGATTCTATGATTCTAGGACACACATTCTATGAGAAATGCCATCCCATTGGATCTGAAGCCAATCATAATCTTCCTCCATTGTTAATCTCTCCGTGGAATATTTTTTTGTTTTTTACTAATGCAGCAATTTTTTTTCATATGGTGATTATAGAATCATACACTGGTTTGCGTTGAAAGAGACCTTATAAAATCGTCTTGTCCAACCAAACTTCCATGGGAGACCTTCCAGTCTATTAGGTTACATAAAGCCCCGCCCAACCTGGCCTTAAATGCTGCCAGGGATGGGCCAACCACCACTTCTCTGAGCAACCAGTTCCTGTGTCTCACCACTCCTGGAGGTCTAAACCTACCTTCTTTATGTTTGAAATCATTACTCCATCTACAGACCCTGGTCAAAAAATATCTCTCCATCTCACTTATAGATCTCCTTTATACACTGAAAGGCTGCAATGAGGTTTCTGTAAAGACTTCTCTAAGTTGAACAACCCCTTTTCTCTTAGCCTGTCTTCACAGGAGTGGTTTTCAATCCCTTCCACCAACAAGTCCATGTCTTGGGTTGGAGGCCCTAGATCTGTATGTAGTGCTCCCATTTGGCTCTCACCAGGGCAGAGAACAGGCACGCATTAACTTCTTTTTATGCAGCCTAGGGCACAGTTGATATCTTGGGCTGCAAGAAAATATTGCTAGCTCCTGTCCAATATTTTTTCCATCAGTTTCTCCAAGCGCTTCTTAGCAGGGCTGCCCTGAACCTATTTAGCCTCCAGGCTGTATTGATGCCGGGAATGGCCCCAGCCCACATTCAGGACTTTGCACTTGGCCTTGCTGAACTTCATGAGATTCACACATGCCCACTCCTGAAGCTTGTCAAGGGTACTCTTGTGCTGGTTTTGGCTGCAGTAGGGTTCATTTTCTTCACATTAGCTAGTACGGAGCTGTTTGTTGGATTTAGTCTGGAAACAACAGTGTTGATATAGAGATGTTTTTGTTACTGCTAAGCAGTGCTTGCTCAGTCAAGGCCTTTCTACCTCTCACCCCAACCCATCAGTGAGGAGGATGGGGGTGCCCAAGAAGATGTGAGGACACACACCTGGGACAGCGGACCCCAACTGACCTAAGGGATATCCTATAGCATATGGCATCATGCTTGGCGTATAGAGCTGGGGGGAGAAAAGGAAGGGACTGATGAAGGGTTTTTCTTCCAAAGTAACCATTATGCAGGATGGAGCCCTGCTTTCCCAGAGATGGCTGAACACCATGGGAAGTGGTGAATTAATTCCTTGTTTTGCTTTTTTGGGTGCACTGCTTTTGCTTTGCCTGTTAAGCTGTCTTTATCTCAACCCTTGAGTTTTCTCACTTTTACTCTTCTGATTCTCCCAGTGTGTGAGTGGCTGTGTGGGTCTCAATTGCCTGCTGCGCTTAAACCACAGCGCTTCTGGATGGCATCCTATCCATCAGGCATGTCAGCCATACAACACAGTTGGTGTTATCCACAAATTTGCTGAGAGAATACGCAGTCCCACTGTTTATGTAACTAATAAAGACATTGAACAGTACTGGTCCTAGTACGGAGCCTCGAGACACACCACCTCTTGCTGATCTCCGGAGGGACATAAAGTTGTTGGCTTCAATTTCTTGGCTGTGGGCTTCCACACACAAAATGAAATGATCAAAAGTAGACTGAAATTAAGCCTGCAGACCGTGCTGGAGGCTGTACATGTTTATTGCAGACAGCAATAACATATATAAAAATATTCATTTTCATATTACATAATTCCATTCCTCTACTCTGACACATCTCTGAGGGAGCACAGAACAATAATTTGAAGTTCAAATAAAGTGTTGTCAATAATGTCCATCAAAATAAAAGAGAATATGTTGCATACATCCTAGAAATATTTAAAATATAACTCTACATTGCCTTTTTTCTCTCCTTCCTCTTCTGTCCATCTGTTTTTCACACTGTAGTTTTTGCACCAGCAGTGGAATTGCATGTTTCTTTCATTAATTTATATGGATCAGTTATGATAGACTTTCTGATTTAAAATATTTTATTCAGGATTTGTCTTTTTTTTTGTTTCAAAGAAAAAAAATAGCTGTTCATATAAGCTAATATTCAACTGGGTTTTGAGCATTGGGGTTTTTTTGCTTTGCTTATGACTGTGTGCTTATAAGGACTGGCATTAATAATTAAGTCCTATTCAGATTTCAAGTGAAGAAAACAAAACCTAAAAATATAATAAGCAATATCTCCAAGATTTCTTTAGTTCTTCTTTTCTTAAAAACAAAATTGCAGACAAATAAAACCCAGTCTATTTCTATCTAATTGACTACATGAATCTAATCTCACCTTTTAGCTCATATTCTAATCGTTCCATCTTTACCTTTATGTTTCAGAACAGATGATTTTTTTTCACTTTCTCATTTTTGTCAATATCCTTGAAAATTCCTGCTGATTTTTTAATGTCTCCGTGCTGCAGATGACACACTGCTGTATCGTGTGAGGAGAGCACAAGAAGGATTAATATCATCCTGAACTCAAGGTTAATATAATCTTGCATCAAAAACTGGATAGAATGACAAGTCAGCTTTTCAACAACCACTTATCATCAAATATAGACAACACAGTATTTCCATAGATATTTCAAGCAAAGTAGTACCCATTTGGGTCCATGAAATTATGATTTTTTTCACTCTAATAACATATAGCCTTCAAGTTATGGGTCATTACATTTATCATAAAGTTTCCCTTTATAATCGTATTTCATATCTGACAAAGTAATCATCTTGATAAATCAAATATTTGCCTTTAGTTAATATTTATATATATAAACTAATACAAATCGTTTAACTATTTCCCCCATTAGATATGGATATTGACACTTCTACCAGTCACATAGAAACATAACTTCTATTATTTAAACATATGTCATGAAGAAATGGCTGCCTTGCTCAGCTCTTCTGGAGGAATACTTCTAAGATTGTCATAATTGTTTCTTCATCTTAAGGTCTTTTAACTTTCATCTAGGTTTATACTAATGAAATAATGAGTTATAGAAAAAAACATTAAAACAACACAATTCTCACCAGCACTCTTGGAATAGTACCAAAGAATTCTCAATACAATGAAAGGAAGATTCAATTTTAGTATCTTAACTTATTTATCTGTGCTTGCTAGTTGACCCAAATTGCTTGTATTCTTGCAAGCTGTAGTACATTCTCATAAAATTTGCATTTTTCAGAACAGGCATGATCTTTCTCCCAAATGAGTGGCTGCATTGAGATTTGCTCAGTTTAAAGACACTGAACTGGTTGGATTCGAAAATTGTTTCAGTAGAAACAGGTTGTTTCTTTTAAAAAGAGTAAATGCTTGAGCAGTAGTTCAGCATAAGATTTTCATACGATCCAATTATCACCTAAAAATGAGCCTTAACCGGCATTTAGCTACACACTCAGCATACAGATTTCTCCCCAACATGGAACACTTCAAATATTATCTGGGTATGAAAAGCACTTTATTTCCTTGAAGCCTTTTGTTCAGTTCAGTTTTTCAGATGTCTTTTTTACTTTAGAATTGCTTGATTAGGATAGCATTCTTTCCATTGGTATTCTTTTCGATTATTTCTGTGTGCCATATCTAAAAAGTGGGACAACATGTAGAGTACATTACATTACATAAAAGAACCCAGCAGGATAAGCTTAGAATTTAATTGTGATGCCCTATTTCAATGAAAAAAATTAGTTTGACAGCCATTAATATACAGTAGAAATGAGTGACACACATTAGCAACTACAAACAGCATCCCTAAGATTATGCAAGTAAAAAAAATGCTGGGATGATATAGTAATCAGCATAAGCCCTGAAAAGAGGTGACTAAATTTGCTGATCTGTGCATTCTAACTTGAGCTGAGAAAGTTTTTTTCTAATTTATTCATTGAATTTCACCTCTCTGTGTTCTTGAATTCTCTCCGGGCAAATTAGAACACTCTCAAATGTATTAATAATTTTACAGTGTCCAGAAAATATTGTTTATGAACTATTTTTGTCTGTAAACAAATTAAAAGCAGCGTGAAAAAAAAGCACAAAATTTAAATTAGACTTCTCAGGTTAGTTGAGATGTGAATTGAAAACGTAAATCAGAGTCTCAAATGCTTATAAATGTTTTCTTTTATCTGTCTGAAATTGGCTAGGCCAAATATAAGTGCTTCATTTTGCATAAATAGTAACCTATTTAATTTATTATTAAAGAGTTTTAAGATAAGTTAATATATTAAACCATTTTCGTATTACATTTTCTACATTATAGTAAAATATTATGTAAATTTAAAGTATTACATTGTTGCACTCCTAAGGGCATGTGAAAGCAATTGACTGCACTGAATGTATCAAATGAAAACTAAATACCAGTTTAGTCAATCTAAAACTTCTTCCCTATAACTGACCTCTTACTTGATTTAAACTAAGCTCACAGAACTGTATTTCATATCAAGTATGTTCTAGGAAATATAAATTTGGATATGACTTTCCTCTTTGGCATTGTTGACTATGTTAGCAAGATAGATTAACTAGCTAACATTAAATGTTACTTAAGATTTGTCTGTTGTCTTTAGTTTTTCTTTTCACCTGCTATCAGTCTATAATTTACCGTATTTGAATACATTCTCATTCAATAATTGTGGTCACTAAAAGATGAATTCAGCGTTACAGCTGTTGAATTGTGTATAGATTTGTGTTAGAATTCCTCCCATTACACTTGTCAAGACTTTTTGTTACTCGCTGTTTGTCTACGTATTGATTGCATTATTATTGGAAAAAAAAATCCTTTTTATTGTCTGAGTTTTGCAATGCACCTGCTGTTTTCAAGTTCTGTTAAGTGACTGGCGAAACTTCATTTTTTAAGGATGTTCTAAATGAAATTTTCTGAACATTTCTCATTTATTTGAAAAAAACATTAGCAATGAAAAGTAGAATATAAAATATTTTGAAATTTGGTTAAAGGGTACATATACTGAGGTTCAGTTGCTTATCTAAGAGATATCCTTTCATTTGCGCACTTGGTCTGTAAGTATCAAACACATACATACAGAAATAAAATTTTAATAAAGGCTGTTCCATATATCTATTTCTTAATGGCCCTTAACATTTCAGAAAGGATGGTGTTTTATGTGTTTTTAATTGCTGTAAGTCTGTTTTGCCCATGACAGTAATTAGTAAATAAACTCCCTGTCTTTATCTTGACCTTGAGTTTTCTCAGCCTGTTTTCTTGCCCATAGTGTTGAGGAGAAGTAAGAGAGTGGTTGTGTGGGTGTCTGGGTGTTAGCCAAGGCTAATCCACCACAAAAGCTAATAATTATTTTCTAGCAGTTTCAAGCCACATTTTGTTTTACCCATAACAGTTCATATTATTGTTATTGATACTTATATTAAGAGGAGAAAACATCAATATTTTTTAAAATCCTGTTGTGAGGCAGCACACCTTTTTAATTGGAGAGCTTTGAGAGGCTGCAGTATTCTGACGTGTTCTTTTGATCTCAGGTCAGATACCTGACCAGTAGCTGAGTACAGATAGAACTCTGTAGTAAGTTTGAACTTGGTTTGGAGATCTGGAGGCTAAGAAACAAGAATTGTCTCACTTTTAATATTTACCAAGGCCCTGACACACTGCATTGCCAGAGGCAAATTACAAACACTTTTTAGCTGCGAGAAAAGGCCTTCAACCGAATTTCTAGTTAATTGAATTCATTTTAACTGGAACAGAGGTGTCAGAATGGGCCAACAAACTGCATTCAATGAATGAGATTCTGTCTAATATGCCCCTATGAGTATAGGGAAAGAAGACCAAACTCATTCCCTTTTGTCAGTCCCTGAAAAACTGTATTATCTTACTTCATTTTCTACCACTATAAGAGCTGCTTACACAGAACCTAGCCTGCCTGTCAGGCTTAAGCCTCAACCCAACTCAAGTCAAAGCCTTTGGAGTGGAGGAAGTGTTGACACAGTTTTAATTACCTACCAGGTTATTCTATTATATACACATTGTAAAGTAAAACACTTGATAAGACAATGTAAAAACTAACACAGTGCAAAGAAAATAAGTGTATCATATAGACTATACAAATATAATAGTAATTCCTGCATTATGTAGTTCACTATTAATCAGTCTTCCTTCTTTTTTTTATTTGTTGTGGCATTATAAATTGTCCCAAGTGGAAGGGCCTCATTTCACCAGCAGCTGACATCCACGGCTACAGAAATACATAACTTCTGATGAAATAGTAAATGGCTTCCTTTCTGCCACACTAGTCATGCTCCAAAACAAATGCAAGTTGCACTTACCTTCAAAAAAAGAAATAATAGCATGATAAAGAAAAGAAAAAGACAAAAATTATAGTGGTATATATTTAAATAAATAGAATATTATTCCAGATAAATAGTTGTGATCTAAAAGGATAGTGTTCTTGTTATATGAAAGGCTGTAATGCAGTCTTTTCTAGGAAAATCTTAATTTTTTATTATTTTCATCACACTTCATTTTCTACTTAATTGTTCTTTGTGAAATTTGATCTTTTGGTCTTTTTCTTTTTACTCTGTAACCTTTAAGAAAGATGTCAAAATCTTTTGTAAATTACTTCAATTTAAGCCTGGGGAAATTACAGTAGTCCAAAGCAGGTGGTATTTAAAATGATTCCATGAAAGAATATTAAATGCACAGACCTGATTCTGAAATGTTCAGAACACATCCTTTTCTCTGTGCTTTTCACTCATGACATCTACAGCAAGGCAGAAAATTAATATACACTTCCTGGCACATGACCCAAGGGGTAATGTTTCTCCCCAACTACTTGCCCAGAAATGCAAATCATGATTAATTTCTATTGTCTAGGTTTTCATGCTCTTATCAGCTTCAAATCTCTGTTGTCTATTTCAAATTTTGCAAGAAAAAATTGACATATGCACTTAAGCCAATCTAGTCTAATTATCCCCCTGCCACCCCCCCCAAAAAAAAAACCTCAGACTTGGTAAGAAGACCATTTCCAGTTGTGTCCATAGGTTTTCATAAGAGTGCTCTCTGGATCATTTGAAAGAGTAAATGTCATTTCTGTTTATGTTATTTTCCCACTTTAAACAGTAGAAATTCAGAAAGTCAGTTTTCCAGGTTGAAGAAAAGAAAAAACAACATGAAACTTATTTCATAAAAAAGAATCAATATTTTTAATACCTCTGTAAAGCAAGTTAGACCTGAAGATATAAAGCAAAATTGAATAGTTGTATAAGGAAGATTTCTAGAAAGAGTACCAAAAAAAAGCTGAAATCATACACTTACAGTCAAAGGAAATTAGGATGGATTATAAAATGCAAACGCATAAAGAGTAATTAAGAACAAACAAAAGGCAAAAGGAAACAAAACTAATATTCTTTATTTATACACATCAGGATCAAGAAGTCTATATGGCCATTTGATGATCAGAACACAAAAGATATACTAAAAACAAACAAGCAGAAAAAGGTCATTGTTGAGAGGCTTCAGTGGTGAACCTTGCAGAAGAAAAATGGGAGAGGAGAGTTCCATTAGGGAGCTGCTCTCAGTGGGAGACTTATCTGAAGCTGAGTTATTGTGGGAGAGAAGGGGGAATTTATTCAGTTTACATAGATTTTAAAAGGCATTTAGACAAAGCATCTCACACAAAGCTTTTAAGTAAATTAGGTGGCATGAGTAAAAGGCATTTGTTGCATAGATAAATGACTGGTTAGGAGAAAGAAAACCCAAATAGGAGTAAGTTGTCAGTCTTTGAAGTGGAGACAGGTCATCAATGCTGGTAAGCAGGGGCTTGTACTGTAAAATGTATTCATCACTGACCTGGAAAGCAGGAGATTACTGAAAAGAAAAAGGCTGCTGACAATACTGTATTATTCAAGATGGTATGTTTGAAAGCTAAGTGTGAGGAATTAAAAGAAGACTGTAAGACTGAAGGGCAAAAAAAGTGACAAATGAAATTCAGTGTAAATAATACAACACGATGTACATGGGAGAAAAACAATCCTAATTTCACATATAAAATTATAGGCTCTAAACTAACCATTACCTCTCAAGAGTGATATCTTGGGGTGTAAAAAACCATTTCCTGAAATACCAGTTTTATAATACCAGTGTTCAGAAAAAAAAAAAAATAAAATTCTAGGGACAATTAGGAGAAAAACAGAGAACAAGACAGAAGACACCATAATGCTGGTAGCTGACTTTGCCACACCTTGAATATTGCAAGGAGTTTTGATTCTAAGAAAGTAAGAAATAGACTTGGAAAAAGTCCAGAAAAGGCAGCACAATACAGAATAGTTTCTGTACAAGAAATGACTGAATAAACTAAGAACATTTAATCTAAAAAATGTTACTTAGAGGAAATACGATAAAATCAGGAGTAGGAGGGATGGCAGCATATTATTCTCTGTTCACATTTGCCAAATTTTGGGCTTGAGACAGTCATGTCAAGGTTACAAGCTAGCTTTTCTAGGAAGGGGTGTGATGAACATTTCTCTCTGTTCTTGGAAATATGTCTGTCTGGGGTGGAAGTGGAATAGGGATTTTACTGAGTCTAGAGGACTCAGGTTAGGAACATTCTTCTCAGAGTAGCAGGAATAATGTAATAAACCATGCAGTTCAATCTTCCTTTTTTTAACTCATGGGAGATTTTCCAGTTTATGTTCATAGTAGACACGCAGGATTAAATGTGGCCTTCAGAACTCTGAAAGAAAAGGTATAGAATGTTGCAAGCAGGATGCCCAGTGAACTGTGCAAGTAGCACATGATCCATCCGGTCCTGCTGAGTAGAAACTCTTCTGTGTTAGTGACTCAGACCTGGATTGCTGTCTATCCTGCCTTGCTGTGGGGGGCAGTTTCTGCTGTCTAACACCTGAGCGTTGTGAAGAAACAGCACAGTTAGGTGTGTCTGCACATTTGTGTCTGTGGGGACTTGACAATATTGGAGAATTTGCATGCCCTGACAACCTGGACAACCCTTGGTTAGTGCTAAAGTGTTACTGATATAAGCTATTAGCTTGAAAGTTATATGTAGCTTTTAGAGGTGACAGAAGAACACATATAGCAGCATTATGCTTTCCACTGTAGTACCTGTATCACAGAGGAATCTCTGAAAGGCATTCAAGTGGAAGATTTTGATCAGGCTGTATGTGTCCCAGGCCTTGTTCCTGTTCTTCCTTTTGATCAGTGGCAGGGCAGGTGTAGGTTCTCTGGTAGACACATCAGAGCTCCAGAGTCCAATTGACCAGAGGCAAAGAGGCTGTAGCATCAGCCACCTGAGAGGCCTCTGTGTATGGCAGGGCTTCTCTGCCTCACGAGATGCACATTACCACTAGCACCAACCTCCTGTGTGGCTTTCTGAGTAACAAACCCAGTGCATCCTATCAGAAGAGTCAGAGGAAAGGCTTTATGACAATGGAATAGAGCTGGCCTTATGTAAGACTGCTCCTGGACCAAAATTGTCTGTATTAATCAGCTCCCAATTGGGCTTGAAAGACACACTCTGCAGCAGTGTACAGCCTGGACACAGCTGTTGCTGTCAAACATCTGACTGCACAACTTTTCAGAAGCTTTTCTGAGTCTTTTCTGAAGAACCATTATGGACACAGCATTTAAATCTACCTTTGCAGCAAAACTGCAAGAGAGGGAGTCTGAATGATTAGCTTCACATTGGTTTTAAACAAACATTTTAAAAGTTAATTTTCATTTAGATATTAAAAAAAAAAAAAAAACAACAACAAAAAATCCCTCTTCCTGAACTAATTTGGTCTTTGCTTACTACCTTTTTCCTTTTTTTCTTACCAACTGAAAATATTCCGTTTCAGGCTGCTTTTCACCCTAATTCAAACAGATGAAACTAGCATAGTATATCGTTTGCTTGCTCAGTATTTCAATGTTTAAAATTTCAAGTTATTTGCACTTCAAATTTCACAATCCAGAGTCTGAAAATAAATGTAATTTATATTTTCCTATATTTCTGTAGAATAATAAAGTAATATTGCCATTCTGCTCTGTGATGCTGCCTAACAAACATCAGGATGCACTAGAAACATGAGCAATTTAATGCCTTGTAGGATATAGAGATTACAGTTTTACTTGCTTATTTTATGATTGATGATAGAGAAAAAGGGTTATTTGAGTCCTGTAGACCTTGAACAACCTGACTCAAAATAAATAGATGGGTATCAAACTTTACTAGTTGATTCAGATTACCATGGGTACTCCCAGCTCAGATTTTTATTGTATATACAATTTGTCCTCTTGAGTGATAGTGAGAAGTTCTACATAACTACATAATACCAGTTCTGATTTATAAATGAACAGTGAGAAGTTTTGAAAACCTTTTTGGCTGTTAAAATATCTTAATCTAGTATTGTTGAAAGCACTTTTATTTGTGGGTTATATGCAGAAGAAACTTGTTTGAAGAATAAGCCATAAATACACATGTTGGTTTTGAGGGGCTTCGTCTTGCTTTTGGTTTGGTTTTTTTTTGGTTGTTTTGTTTTGTTTTTTTTTTTAATTACCATAGTTGCTAAAGCTGAAGCTTTCTTTTTAATAGACTTTGCTGCAATCACATAGCTGAGGCTGTGCCCTGTCCTGCAGAGCAAATAGCAGCGTGTCAAAAGCAAATGGCCTCCCAATTAATCTAAGCAATGTTGGACACAGGGCATTTGTTAACCCACAGGCAGCTGAGGTATAGTTTATTTGTTGTGGCATCTGGTACCTGCTATTGAAACAAAGGGACATTTTGTGAGCTTCTCATGCTCAGTGAGGTCTGGTGGTGTAACTGTTTCAGGTTTGAGAACTGAAAAATATGTAAATACTAGAATGTTAGGTTTTTCTACATACAAAATATTCTGAATGTGATCTTTTTTCAGCTTTTAGAGAGAATAAATGGAAATTTTCCACCATGAGCAACACCAGCGTGTCACATCCTGCAGCACTTTGCATCCAAGTCAAATTTCTAAATGGAGGTTAGAATACACTATGTATTGAGATTTCCTACAAGTAGTTAGTGGTGTAAAAAACAATGCTTCTTTTGCAGAAACAGAAATGATCCTTTTAACCACACCAGTGAGCAGTTATTTACATACAAGATGACACCAACTGCTCATCCATGTGGGGAATCCCCACATCTTGTGGAAAATAGAAAATAAAAGCTGAGCAGCATGTATTCATACAAATTATACATGGGTCAACTACAGAGTGATCATATTTGAAATGTAGGAAATCTCTTTATTGCTGAATACAATGATGTTGCCATCTAAAAAAAAAAAAAAAGAGGTATTTTCAGACCAGACTTCCCTACTAGAGCATAAGTGTCAAAAATATCGAATGGAAACTTTGTTAGATTATTTCTATGACTTCACAAAGGGATTTAAATAGTTCTAATTTTAAAATCTCTTTCAAATTTTACTGAAAAAGGAACTTTGACACTAAGGTATCTGTTCTGGTTTCTGCTAACCAGTATGAATTCTGAGTGCAATTTACACATTTCCCTCAGTTTAGTAAAATTATCTGCAATTCACTGAGTTAAAATCAGATTAGTACCTAACCTGGTTTCATTCTAAATTTTTTTTTTAGTAATTTTAGATTTTTTTAACAAAAAAACGTTGCAGAACTAGTGTTGATGACATATTATGTAGTCACTGAGAACCAGAAAAATATAATGTTGGGTTGGAAGTGACTTTTAAATATCATCTAGTGCAAACCCTCTTGGAATGGACAGGGACATCTTCAACCGGGTCAGGATACTCAGAGCGACATCCATTCTGACCCTGAATGGGGCATCTGCCACCTCTCTGGGAAACCTGTTCCAGTGTTTCACCACTTCCATTGTAAAAAATGTCTTCCTCATATCTAGTCTAACTTGTCTAGTCTTGTAATTTAAAGCCGTTACTCCTTATCCTATCATAACAGTCACTTGTTAAAAGTCTTCCTCCATGTTCATATAGTCCCTTTGACTGTTGAAAGGCCTCAATAAGTTGTCCACAGAGCCTTCTCTTCTCCAGGCTGAACAACCCCAGTTCTTTCAGCCTACCCTCATATGAGAGATATTCTACCCCTCTGATCATTTTTGGGGCCCCCCCTCTGGACTCTCTCACACAGGTCCATGTGCTTCCTGTGCTGGGACCCCAGAGCTGGATGCAGCACTGCAGGTGGGGTCTCACCAGAGCAGAGCAGAGGGGCAGAATCCCCTCCCTGGCCCTGATGGCCACACTTCTGTTGATACAGCCCAGGACACATTTGGGTTTCTGGGCTGGGAGTGCACATGGCCTGGTCATATCCAGCCTCTCATCCACCAGTACCCTCGAGTCCTCCTTGGCAGGGCTTATCTCGGTCTGTTCATCCCCCAGCCTGTATTGATACCGAGGCTTGCCCAAACCCAGATGTAGCAGCTTGCACTTGGCTTTGTTAAACCTCATGAGATTCCCATGGGCCCATATCTCAAGCTTCTCCAGGTCCCTCTGGAGAGCACCCTGTTCTTCAGGTGTGTCAACCACACTGCTCAGCTTGGTGTCATCTGCAAATTTGCTGAGAGTGCACTTGATCTCTCTGTCTATGTCATCAAAGAAGATATTAAGCAGTTCCAATACAGACAGCGGAGGGGCAACACTTGTCACTGTTGCTCTTTCGGACATTCAGTTACTGACCACTACCCTCTGGTTGGGAGCATCCAACTAATTCTCCATTCACTGAAAAATCAAGCCATCAAATCCATATCTCTCCGATTTAGAGAGAAGGATGTTGTGTGGGACTGTGTGAGGTGAGGCTGACAGGTCAGTAGTTCCCAGCGTCCTCCATTCTACCTTTTTTAAAGATTGGTTCAGTGTTTCTCTTTTTCCATTCACCAGGGACTTCACCTCAGTGACTTCAAATATTGTGGAGAGTGACTTGGCAACTGCATCGGCCAATTCCCTCAGGATTCTGGGATGAATCTCGGGAGGTCTCATAGGCTTATGTAAGTTCCTCATCTGGTCACAAACCTCTCACAGCGGGAAAGACTTTGCTCCCCAACCCCATCTTTCTGTCTACCTGCTCGAGAGGTGTGAGAAGAAACTTTGAGGGTAGAGAATGAGGCAAAAAATTTGTTGAGCACCTCAGCCTTCTCCTTGTCTGTTGTTACCAGTTTGCCAGTTGTGTTTATCATGGGGATACACCTTCTTTGATCTTCCTTTTCTGACTGACATTCCTGTAGAAGCCCTTCCTGTTGTTCTTTGCATCCATTGCCAAATTCATCTCCAGCTGTGCCTTGGCTTTCCTGATCCCATCCCCGCAAAGCTGAACTTCATCTCTATTTTCATCCCTGTGTCCACTGCTTGTTCATTTGCTTCTTGCACTTCAGTTTTACTAGCAGGTCTTGGCTCAGCCATGCTGGTCTGCTGCCTTTGGTTGTTATATAAAAATTTACATTTACTCTTTGCACCATATTATTCAGCTGACTGTTTCTCCAGATAATTCAACACTTACTTTTTTATGTTTCCTGGTAATTTTGGGATGAGAAGGACAAATTATCTCATTCAGCATACAGACCTCGCTAGAATATGTATCTGATTTATTATATGCCCCTCTTTACTTTTTGCAGCTGTGGCAAATAATCTACACATTGTTGGCATTTGCAGACTGCTGTGACATAAGGTTTAAAATTTCCTTGGCTAGTTTTCTCTTCTTCTTAGGGTCTTCTTTTTTGGAATACTTTTCATGCGTATTTTAATTATGTGTGTAAACTGTATCTTTTACAAGAAGAAAGGACACACACCTGAGTTCTGAAGGAAATCAGATTTTTTGTAACTTAGTTATATATCTTGGTTTTACAATTTTTGTACAAGTTTTACAGTTCAATCATCTTGAAAATTTTCAAAGAATCCTTTTTAAAATTTGTTACAGGAACTAATGAATAAGTCCTAAGAGCCTTATTTCAATTTGAAAATAACCTATTTTTTATGTGGAAGATTCACAGTGGAGGGTACTATGTATATTCATTATAGACTTTGTATAACTACAGAAACCAGAAGTTTCCATAAGATTTATTAAATAAAAAAAATAGAAAATAAACAAATTTACATCATCTCTATGTTCCCCAGGGCTTGCCTTGCTAAAAAAAATTTCCCCCTTTAGAAAGAAACCCATTAAAAATTATGTTAATCTCTATTAACTTTGAAAAAGATTTTAATATTATGAACCTTAGAGCTGTTTAATAAAATGTATGCTATTCTACCTTTAAAAGAATATCTGGTGGTAAACTCAAATCATGTTACTGAAGAAAAAGTCTTACCTGAGAATTAACCTTTATCTTTTAAACCACAACTGAGGTATTTTTTTCAAAACATATTTTTTTAAGTATTAATGTAACGTGACAAAGGGCCTATTTGAATCAATCTGAGATGAGTACTGCATTTACTCTGTATTAAAACGATATGTAATGTAAAACTATTTGGCAGGTGAAAATTTCTGGGTCTGTGCCATACATAGTATATTTCTGCCACTTTGGAGGCAAAGATGCAGATAAAGAAATGTCAGTGTGTGAGGCTAGTCTCAGGACTAAATATTATTCAATCTTCTAGTGCCATCTTGTGGGTAGATAAAGAATTGTTTGTTGCATGAAGGAATAAAGAAAAACTGCACAAAATAATGTATTTTAGATAGTTCAGTCCCCACAGCAAAACCGGCTTCCATAATGTTTTGGGGTTTTTTTCCCTACCTCAGTTTTCTAAACTATATCCTCAGAATTTACAGTGATCTTAACTAGGCAGTAAAAATTACTTTGAAGATACATTTTTCCAGAGAACTGTTTTAATCAGTATTTCTTTCTGTCCTCTGAAGGAAATGTAAGTCTCCCAGTCATGGTACATAGCAGGATTCTGTGAAAAGTGGATTTCAAGTTATATCTGGTACAGCAATTTTTATGCTTCAAGACCATCTCCTTTACAAGACCTTCAACTTCAGAGATTCACAGAAGTTTCCTAAACAGCTATTCCCTAATTTTTCCCCTTATTTACCAGTAGGAAAAATTTAAGAGTAAGCTACTGCCAAATCGATTATTTCTATGACATTTATAATCTCATACCTTGATTAACGCAGTCTCCTTATCAGTGACCATCTTGCTTCAGTTAATTTCCTATTCACCTCTCTTCCACATTTTTTGTTGGAGCTCAAATCCACAACTAGGGGCCAAGGTGTGGCTGGAGAAGTGAAAAGTTTAAACCTACATAATATTCTCAGATTCCTTGGATAATACATGGACAAAACCCAACCAAACAAATAAAACCCCTAACCATTCAATCAAACTAAACAAAAAAAATGTCACCAGGAAAATAAACCAAACCAACAACATCCAACAAAACAAAAACCTAAACCAGTATTTTTTCACAGAAACAGCAGTTCCTCATTCAACTAACTAGTAATGTTTAAAGAACTGGCCCGGAATTTTTCCTGTTTTCTTTCTTGTTGAAGCTGTGCCACTGTGTGGCCAGCTGTAGTAAGAACAGTAATATTAGGACAAAGGAAAAAAAAAAGGTCCCTACTACTGTAGGCTTGCTGGCAACACGGTTGTGGAATGGAAAGGTTTTTTGTTTTAATCCCTGTTTTTATGGTTTTTCATGCATTCATCCACTTCACGTTAAAGACACATTTTGAAATATGTTTGTAGAGCTCTGGAAGCTTTCCACAAGTCTGAGTAATGCCTTTTACTGGTAATTGTCCAGATTAATGCATTACAAAATCATATTCTGACTTGATGGATCCTTTATTTTTGCCACACTGCCCTAATGACACAACTCAGTAGATGGGGATGAAAGATGTTGGTTTGGGAAAGCCTTACGAAGAGCAATGGGTTTAATCCAGATTTTTCACTTTCTGGGGAAGTGTTCTGGAGACATTTGTCAACCCTTTGGCATCCCATGAAAAAATGGTTATCATTCTTGTCTGTGACTTTGAATAAAAATGCCTGTGACTGCTGGCCTGTGTACTGAATACTGCTGTCTGTGCATGTGTCAGTTCCATTTGGACTGTGCTGAAGCCATAAAATGGAATTTTTGTGGTAAGTCTCTGAAGGTTGCATGAGGTCATATGGATTCATTTGAGGGTACTAAGCTGCTGTAAGAGCACCAGAAGACTATAAAAGAAAGGAAATCAGGCAGATACAGTCACAGCTTGCCATAGCTCGGTTTCTGGAGTTGCACTGTGCAGAAATTTCTCGCTCCAAAAGACATGCTGGAGTCAAACTACTATTAAAGTAATGTGGACAATGAAAGACTATCAGTGGAAGTGAATTTCAGAGCTTTAATATTTCTTATGTGGGAACACATCTTTCTTAGTCTCAGATGCTTATTCTACTGAAATAGCCATGTGCATTGCTGCATGACTGGGTTTTAAGGGACAGTTGGGATAAAACTGTACTTTTGCATTTCCTAGCAACCAAAAGATGAATCTTGGTGACCTTACATAGGCTATATTGTCTTGTGGGAGCATTGTCTTGGAATTGTGTGTAACATTATTTTGGAAGGAGATGTAGTAAGTTATATTATAAGTTATATATTATATATTATATATATAAGTTATATATTATACAGTTAGTGAGTAAGACAGCCAAGCAATGTGGATAATCTAAGGCCCAGTTCCCCAGGTCATTCCTTACTTTCCTTTATTTAGGCTCAAAAACATGTATCCACATCCTTTTGTGAGCTGCCCAGGCTCAGAAACAGTAGTTTTGTGTTCAGACATTACCAGTCCCCAAGAAAAATGTATTCAGTAGCTTTATATGTTTTTCAGAGTAAGTAACAAACATTAACGCTGTGAACTGCAGAGTCACTGTCTTGAGCAAAGCACCTTTGGTACTGACTTGAATGTGATTATTTTAGCCTATTAATCTTGGCTTCACAAAAACCTTTGAAAGAAAGGTTTAGAAAAGAAATAATACAGCAGATACATACCTCTGTTTGCATAGCTGTTATGAGGTGGACTTAATCAGTGAAAATTTATGTCAAATATTTAAAATTTAACAGCCTAAAATTACACAAACATCCAGAAAGGTGACATGCTCTGCTTGTTGCACTACTATGGAAAATTTTGACAGGTCACACAAAATGTATCCCTTTTTTGCCAGTAAAAAACCTGTCTTTGATATTGTACCAGGGGATGCCTCTGGCCATGTTTCCAAAGTCATCTACCTATCTGTTTGCTTCTGCTCAGAAACAGGTGATGTACCTTTTATCTCTCTTGATCAACAGTATTTCTAGAGCCTTTAGATGCGGAAGGACAGAATTTAACTGGTACTTCTTTTGACATTTTTGTACCATGAATTTGACCATCCTTGATGATCAATTGTCTAGTTCAGTTCAATGTAGCATTCATGTATATAGTAAAATTCTTTACAGTTCATTTTAGCACATATGGATTTATATGAGTAAACTAAACAATGCTGGGCCATGTTCTCTGGATCTGGAACTCAGTCATTTAGACTGTTGAATTGTTGAAAAGGTGTTTGGCATGTCATCAATTAGTACAAGTACTTTTGTCCCATATGATTTATCTCTACAAGTAGCCAAGAACTCTATGCTGCAAAGAGCTTGCTTATTCCTTGTAAATTAGGTGACTTTTTTTTTTGCTCATTCTCCTAACTTGCTACCTCCATTTTGCCTAGGCTACAGCAATAAAACTTTGGGTACTAAACCCAAGTAAAGTGCCTGATGGTGGGTTCATGAAAAGGAAGGCACCCATGTTACTGAATGTAACCAATCTAATAAAATGGTAAAATAAAATGGTAAAATAAAATGGTAAAATAAAATGGTAAAATTAAGTGCTAAAGTCTTAACTGTTGAAGGGATCATCTTTCACAGTAACAGGTAGTGGCTGATAAGCTTAAAATAAGACAGTAAATGTGAGTGGTTCTAAAATAGGTATTATGTGGGGTGAAGTCACCCTTAATTTTACTTTGCTGGATTATGAGTAGTAGTAGAGTATTATAATATATTTGGGTTGCTTGGCAAGGTTTTGGTAGCTACAGTGGTGACTTCTGTGAGAAGATGCTAGACTTTTCCCCCATGTCCAACAGAGACAATACCAACTGGCTCCAAGAGGGACCCACTGCTGGCCAAGGCCAAGCCTGACAGTGAGGGTGGTAATGTCTCTGGGAAAACAGATTTGAGAAGGGGAAAAAACAACTGCTACAAAACTTCAGCCAAAGAGAGAAGTGAAAATATGTGAGAAAAACTAGTCTGCAGACACCAACGTCAGTGAACGAAGAGAGACAGGATGTGCTCCAGGTGCCAGAGCTGAGATTCCCCTGCAGCTCATGGTGCAGCCCATAGTGAGGCTGCTGTGCCCCTGCAGCACATGGAGGGGGGAGCAGAAATTCTCCCTCAACCCATGGATGACCTCATGCTGGAGCGGATGGATGCCTGAAAAAAGCCTGTGACCCTGTGTAAAGGCCACACTGGGAAAGGTCCTGGCAGGCCTACGCTGAAACATGTAGTGTCCCCATGTATGGGCAGGACTTGTGATCCTGTGTGGGGGAGCCACATTGGAACATTTTGTTTGTGTAGGTCTCCAGTCTGTGGAAGGGACCCAAAATGGAGCAGTTCATGAATTACTGCAGCCCATGGGAAGGACTCACACTGAAGAAGTTTGTGGAGAAGTCTCCTATGGGGGAGATCCCATGCTGGATCAGGGAAAGAGAATGAGGAGGAAGGAGTGACAGAGAAAAACTGTGATGAACTAAGCACAATCCCATTCCCCATCTCCCTGTGCTATTTGGGACAAGGTAGTGAAAATAGTGAGTGAAAACAAGCCTAGGAAGAAGGGAGGAGTAGAAGAAAGGGGATTTCAATACTTGGGTTTATTTCTCGTTAATGCATTCTGATCTGATGGCTAATAAATTAATTTCCCCAAGCTGAGTCTGTTTTGTCCATGATACTAATTGACAACCAATCACTCCCTGTTCATAACTCTTGAGCCTTTCATCATACTTTTCTCATCCAGTTGAGGAGGGCAGGGACACAGTGTCTTGGTGGGCCCTGGCACTCAGCCAGAGCCAACCCACTACAGTCAGTTTCTTTTTCAGGGACCTAAATACATAACAGGCAAATTATGTTGACTAAAACCAATCTTTTTTTTGCATCTCTGAGTACCTCTGGATTTACTGGCAGTTAGTTTCTTGTATTCATGTATATTCAGGCAAAATGTGGTAAGAAAGAGTCAGCACATAAATCAAGACTATAAGGTGATTGATTTTATTTGATTTCCTGTGCTTTTCTGGTTTTGATGGTAGGCTGTCTTTGTGGTGTTTAATCTGTTTCTTTCATATTATTTATTGTGGTAATGGAGCATTTAATATTCCAGGTTTTTTTAAGCAATATGAGTTATTTCTGTTTATGTGTGGATTTCATTCTTAATAATTAAACTCTGACAAAATAACACTAATATAGATAAATCTTTCACTTTCAATCCAGTATTACTTTTAAGTTAATGTCCAATTTCATCATGGATTTATTGGAACTACACATCCATATTCCTGTGTCGAACACCACAACAAAAGTATTTAGAGGACTGGGTTTTGTTTATTGTGTTCGCACTTGGATGGGACTTTAATCAACCTGGTATATTTGAAGGTGTGCCTGCTCACTGCAAGGGAGTTTGAACCAGGTGATCTTTAAGGTCCTTCCAAACCAAACCATTCTACAATTTGATGATGAACATGATTGAAATGCTTTCTGTTGGCTTAATTATAGGAACTACTCTTCTCTTACACCGGTACTCATTAGGTTTCGTGTGTTATGATAGTATTCACAATCCAAATAGTGGAAGTTCCACAATAATGTTCTTCCATATTTTCCAAAACTTCTTATAATGTCATCCCAGCTATAGTCTTATCTGACAGCATGCTGCTTTCTGTATCTCTATAGCTCTCACTGCTTGCAACTTTCTACAAAGTTTCTAGCAAATTTTATTATCTTCTAAACAGAAAATGTATGCTTTCTGAACTAGTATAAGATAGGAGTTCCTCCATAGTCAAAACCCAATCATAAACATTCTATGCCTGCTTCCCTAGCCAGTGGGATTTGATTTCCTATGCCACAAGGGATTTTTCTAATTTTCAATGAAATTTCTTTCCACATGGACAGTGATTTGCACTACACTGGAACTGCAGTTTAAAATAGTGAAAATATTTTCCCAACAAAAATATCATTAGCAAGTGTCAGGATAAAAAACTATTATGAAATAGGTCACAGATACTAATAAGAATCTGTTTCCTTTAGTCTACACTAATTCTCATCTTTGTAGCCCTTTTGAGGATCTAGCAATTAGTTTTTGCCTTTCTTTGCTGGTGGCTATTTCAGGTACAGGCATCTCTGTGCAATTCTGAGTAGACGTAAACCCAGACTGAATTGCAACTGAAGTGATTGCTTCTAGTTATCACCACTGTATGCCTTTTCAATAGATAAGCCCAGAACCCAAATTCCATGGTGAATAAAACTATAAACTCACTTGCCCACTATTATATTTATACATTATTATCATATGGGAGACCTTCCACTGTCCATGCTGTAAATGCTGAATTGATGCTTTCCTATACAGATATCAGCTTGACATGAACATTTAAACTAATTTCATCTTTCAGATATCCTCTTTCAGAAGACAGATAAAAGTCAAGGCTGACAATACAGCCAAATGCTTCAGTAAAAACTGATATACTCAGTACTTTTGAAAATCAGATACTTAAAGATGGTTTAAGTTTTAGATGATAGTATGTATGTATATATATATTCACATATATATATATTTATAAATACCACATTAGAATTAAATTCCTGAAACATGAAAAAATGAAATACTTATAAGCAGATCAGAAACAATTTTATCATTTAAAGCACATCACTTCTGATGCAGCCTAAGACATTTCATCTTGGTAACAGAGCCAATCTACATGTTCAATCCGTATGCTCAACTTTAAGCAGTGTCCATAGATTAAAAATCCAGCTAGGGCATGTTTCCCTTTTATTTATGCTTTCTGTTATATTTTTTTCCTACCCAGACATAACATCTGTTTCTGAATCCTTTTCTCCTGTTTTTCACCTGTCCCTATATATACACACACATGGCTTTTGAGAACAGTGATTCCTAAAATTACATGCTTCTTCACTTATATATCTCTTATTTTTAAAGAGGCCTTTCCCAAAGTCAGAGCAAGTACTACAGGACAGTAATTTTTTACTTTTTCAAGTATGATTGTGTATTTTTTAAATTTAGAGGAAAGAATCAACAAAAAAGTAGCCGGTGTTTTGCTAGGAATATTAAAAACTGTATTAAGTTTCATTTACTAAAACTTATTTAAAATTACCGCTCCATATGTTAGGGCATACTGGTTACCCATTTTAGTAAAATGCCAATATTAACAAGACTATTCTTTATTTCCTAGTCAAACAAGGTGTATGAAATAACTGTCGTTCTAAATAGTTGCATTCTAAAATATGTCTTTTGCAAGAATATTTGTCTTTTATCTGGGTGAAAAAGATTTCCACAAGATCATATTGCTATAACATCTCTGTTTTTCAGAATATTTCAGGACATGAAGAGTGATTGTCTCATCACATAAAAATTAAACTGAAATTTAAAAAGTAAAAAATCATAATTGTAGGATAGTCATTAATGTGCAGTGATCAGATTTTATTACATCTAATGGATAAATTTTCTTTCTTCTAATATTGCTTGGATAGTGCAAACTTTATTGCATTTCATAAAACTAAGGTGAGACACAGTGAGTTATTTAAGCATTTTTACCTAGGTGCTCAATTGCTTAAGAGTTTAATACAAGACAACAGACAGAGCTTACAACCCCTTCTTTCAAAGTTGTTTAATTCTGTGTATGCCTTAATCACTAGTTATCTATATTTCTGCTGACTACATGCGAATTATCAAATTTATATTTACTGCTTGGTTTGTCTATTTGTACTATTAAAATATATTTTGTGTTTGTCTCCAAGTGTTTATCTACAGAGACTGGCAATTCTCAGAACATGTCTGTGATGCAAAGACATCCAGAGTATGTTCTGTACACTCTGTCTTATTCAGGTCTCTGTTGTTTTGTAAAATAATCAAATATGCATCAAAGCACAAACCCATGTTGAACCATTCTCCTGTCTCCCTGACTCAATTATTATGATTTATAGAGGGGAATGGCTTTGAGTGAGATCATGAGAACAGAACCTTAAAATAAAGTGCAATAATGGAGCAGCTTAAGAGATAAGTCTTTAAATCCCTTCCCCAAAAGTAAGAAGATTTTAATTTGGGTTTTGCAGGTGCATTTTGTGAGAAATGATTGACACAGTTAAGTGTCGTTTCCATCGAGAGCTCATGGCTGGCATTACATAATAGCTCTTACCCTACTCTTATGCAGTACATTGCTCAGCCTGCTGATTTGTGTGAATCCTATTCCTAATGGTTAACTCTTACCATGAAATGTGAACAAAAATGCAAGTCTTAACTGAGTTTTAACAGATTTCCATTTGTGTCCTTACACATTCAACTGAAAGAAATGGAACTTTTCCGCCTGGAACCTTTATCCCTAAATACACAAAATTACTGGTGGTGCTTCACTTTCTTAGTTGTGCCTTTTAAATGTATAGGGAGAACCTAAGATTTTGTGGTTCTCAGCAATGTGCCAGAGACCTGGATCTTCTCAGGCTTATATTAGCAAATAATTTTGGTAGCAGTGTTTATCCATGCCTTAACAAATGAATATGATGAAGAATGTCTGAGTGAGGCTCTGGAGTCTCAGATCACTTGAGCAGGAAGGCTTCTTGTGGCATACTTGTAGAACTAAAATGTAATTACTATTGTCATGTACCTTGATGTTTTTTTTCAGATGACTATCTGTGAAGCTCTGAAGAGCTACCTGGAATATCTGAAGAGGCTGTGACGTTGACATCATACCCTACCACCAAGACATTTCAAACTATATATTTTACATTGTGGTGACAAAGAGAGGATCTAAAGACACAACTCCTTTTAGGTAATGTTGAAAACATAGAGTGCAGATAACCAAATATGAAGCAATATTTTTATACTGTCCTTAGAGAACAATCTTTGCAGTGAGCTATTGCTAAATCTCCTCCCAATTATATTTCCGTGAGCAACTAGTTATTTGACCTGAAAATGGAGTGAAAAAGAGAATTCATGTCTACATAGTGTGGACGATTGATTATAATTTATTTAATTAAAGGGGTTCAGCATTGTACGAATTAACTGGGAAGCTAAACCATTTGACCGTGTACAGTTCATGAAAGAGTCAAGTTTCTTGAGGGTGACTGATGCCCTGGTATTGTCCCAGATTTGAGCTCTATCTGGATTATTACAAGTAGCTTTTATCAGTCTGTATGAAATCAGGCACATCAAATTCCCAGTCTTATGGTTCATGTAAATAAATACTTTAGAAAGCGCTCTGAGACACACCATTCATCCTCTGGGCCTGCTCCTCAACACCTGGAGGCCTTTTCTTGGATGTAGCAAACTGGGATTTGTAGCTCTAAATTTCTGCAGGGTAAAGGGATTAACATCTTTTAAATTTTGACTTTGTGTGTCTGTCTTTTTGTTTATATTAGGAAAAAATTTTAGTTGAATTATTAACAACCCTTGAGGCATTTAGACTGTCTTCCAGTGGGAAATGGCTGTCACACATTCCATGTTGTTATCCCAGATGGTAGTATGGTGCCCATGTTCAAATATTTTTCTTTTGGGATCTAAGCAATACTAGACTAATATGTATAATTAAATACATGCACACATGTTCATAATGCCTGCACAACCAGCTCTTCTGATCAGTAATTATGCTAGAAAAAAGGATGAAGTTTATGCAAAATTGTTGTAGTCAAAAGGCTGTCGGCAGTGCCATCTCCAGGCTCTGCAGCGATGTAGAAAGTGGTGACAGAACAGGTGGTGGATGAGGAAGGCTGAAAGGGGTTTACTGGGTCTGAAACGATGATTCTGGAGAGAAACACTAAGAAGGAAAAGGAGAAGGTCTTTACTGTGAGAGAATTCACCTGCCACTCCGATGACAGGAGGTGACTAGAGTGAAAGGGAAGGATTACAACAAGGAAAAGAAGCTTCAGGCAATTTGAGTGAATGGAATTATTTTATGCCTTTACTGTTCTTTTGCCCAGCTCTAGTTGCCCTTTTGTGTAACCTGTGTGTGCACAGGCTATTTTAAAAAATGAAACATCCTGACAAAAGTATTACAAATTGCTCTCATAGTATAAAATGTATAGATAAAGACCAGAGTCTGCTTCAGGCTAAACAATGAATGAAAATGGCTGGCTGGAAGGATCATCAGAAACATATACGTGTGGTCAAGCAATCTTTATTGGAAACTGTCTATTTTACATCCAAAATACACGAATTCAGGGACTTAGAATCAAGTGATCTCTATTGTATTAATACAAAGGAAAAGAAAGAGGCTTCCAAGGAACTAAGCCATAAGTATGCAGTATACTAAGGAGCAATTAAATATTAACATCTTGAGTTGTACCTACAAACATATATGGAGATAATGCAATCTTGGAAGCCCTGTAGTAGTGTGCTAGTTTTGACTACAACATCCAAGAAAGACAATAGTTGCTTTAGCAGCTGTAGCTTCCCCATCTATTTCAACGTAGCAAAAGTCATGTGGTCATGCAGTGTGAAAGCCAGGAAAATATCAATGGCAGTGTACAACTTTATACACTGTGTAGTTACTAGAATTGGTGTCAAGTTCTCATAAATACAAATCTAAATAGAATCATCAGGCAGTCAGTAGAACTTTCACGCTGCAAATTTCTCTTACCAATAGTGCCAGTGAGGGAAAATATAACCAAGAAAAAGCTTTTTTAAATTTATTTTTAACTTTTGCAGCAAAACATCATTGTTACTGTTTGTCACAAGCTGTTGAGGCTAAAATAGCAGAGTGTTCTATCTTACATTCTTTCTTTCTTTCTGACTCTGAAGATGACAAGTTATCAGGATTTTTAAAAGGTAGAAGTAAAACTCTCTCTAGCATAGCTTGCACTTTGAAAATCTTACAAGAAAGAAAGGGAATAAGGTATTGATACTACAGGTTACAGATCTGTAGCCTGAAAAGTCTTTACTCTCTTGGCAAGAAGACTGTTTCTCTTCAATGTAACAAAGTGGCATAAACTAAAGCAGGGTTGTCTGCTTTTGGAGAAAGGTTCTAGGTTTTTACAGAAGAGCATCACGTGACAAAACAGGAAAAAACATCTCGGTTTGAAAATGTACATGAAGATTTTTTGACTCTTAGTGTTTCCCCACTGACTAACACTAAGCAGGACTATGTCATTAGGAAGCAGTGTTCAGATTATCAGCTGCTTTGGGATCCATTATAACACTTGCTGCTCTGTCACTGTACATATTCCTAACACCTATCTTAGGATTTGGGATTTCATTTGATATGTTTAAAGAATATGTTTTGCTGCACATGTCTTTTAGATCCCTGAGTTCCTTACTCTTAAAGACAGAGAAACAATTAATCAACAACATCTTTTTGGTACTATAAGTTCCTTGAAATATAATAATAATCAATTATGAGAAAAACCCAACACAACCCAACAAACAAACAAAAAACTCCCAAAAAACAAACATAAAAAACAAACAAAAAACCAAATGAGAAAAAGTGAACCAAATAAAAAAGCATGTGGAAAGAGGACAATTAAAGCAGAATAAGAAAGCTGAATGCTCTGCTCCTGACAGAAGTCAAGGTTTCCATCATACATCTAGTATAAATACCTCCACTACATAGGTGTGCTGGTATAGAAGAGAATATCTCACCTCTTCTTTATCCGTCTTTCAAAACAGTGGAAAGGAGGACCCTGGGAACTACTGACCTGTCAGTCTCACTTCTGTGGGAAGATCATGAAACAGATCCTTCTGTAAGCTGTGCTAAGGCACATGGAGAACAGGGAGGCAATTTGGGACTGCCACCATGGCTTCACCAAGGGCAAGTCCTGGAACTCTGCCCTGACCAACCCGGTGGCCTTCTATAATGGAGTGACTATATCAGTGGACAAGGGAAGGACTACACATGTCATTCATCTGGACTGCTGTCAAGTCTTTGACATGGTCCACCACACCATCCTTCTCTTTTATTGGAGGGAGATGGAGTCAGTGTGTGCACTGCTAGCTGAATAAGGAATTGGTTGGACTGTTGCATCCAGATATAAGTGGTCAATAGCTCAGAAATTTGCAGATGATACCAAGCTGAGTGTGTGGTTGACACACTTGAAGAACAGGATACCATCCACAGGGATTTGGACAAGCTCAAGAAGTGGGCCCATGGGAATGTCATGAGGCCAAGTCCAAGATGCTGTACCTGGATTGGGGCAACCCCCCGTGTCAACACAGGCTGGGGGATGAACAGATTGAGAGCTGCCCTGCTGAGAAAGCCTTGGGGGTGCTGGTGGATGAGAGGCTCGCCATGACCCAGCAATGTGCACTTGCAGCCCAAAAAGTCAAATGTGTTCTGGGCTGCATCCAAAGCAGTGTGGCCAGCAGGGCCAGGGAGGGGATTCTGCCCCTCTGTACCACTCCACTCCACTTTAAAGGTCTCTTCCAGTCCAAAATATGTTATGATTCTATGCCAATTTGAAATGTTGTCAGTACATTTTTTGTTAGGCCCTGCTCTGACCTTATACATCTAACATATACAGTCCTCAAAACAATTAAGGTGACCCTAGGAAAACAGTAAAGATAGTGTTCTACATACCAAAGGGCCAGAGATTTATGTGGCTTCATAACCAGAGATCTAATGGCCACAGAATCCATATAAATAATTTTCACTGAGATAAATAATTGAGATTCTTCCTTACACCTATGTATGAATGCAACTTTGCTTTGCCTGGTTTTGTCTTACATCGCTTTGCCACATTGCTGAAAGGATACAAAGAATGGGAGATGAAAATACATTTTCAGAATGTAGGCAACTATGAGGTTCAAAAAACACTGTTGGCCTAATATTTTTAATATAGAATAGTTATCACAGAATGAAGACAGCATATGGAAAGAATAGAGTTTTGATTTTTGATGTTTTTTTTTCTTTCCTTTTCTTCCTTCAAAACTAATGGAAAATCTAATATCTTATAATCCTGAGTCCCCTTTAAGTACCAAAATTTTATAAGAATTCCTAATCATGGTGTTAATAATGTGTTCCTAGATAACACAATGCTGCTGGCATTGGTGGTCAAAATCCTACATTTTTGATGGAAAATAAATTACACATATATAAATATATTATAAAGCTACTCTGTGTACAGAGAAGAGCAAATTTAGCATTTTGTTGTTTTCTGTTACATCAACAGTAACTCAGAGATTTTTAGGCATCAGCTGAAAGTAGTTTTGAAACTAATACATTTGAAAAAGTTTAGGAAAAAAATATAACAGACAGTTGCATGTGTAAAACTGGGTTATTATCAAAGACATTGCTAGATTTGCAAACTTGAATACATATAGAGGGAAGAAACACTGAACAAGTCTAATTAAGTTTCATTAACTTCTGTTTTTGAATGCCTTTTTTAAAAGAACCAAACTTTTTCACCATCATCACACTCAACCTAAATTAAATGAGGATGCAGAACACATTCTTTTTATTATCACTAAGCTTGAAGTAAAACTTGCTGCCACTAGAGATCATTGTTGCTCTTTGCAGAACAGGCCAGCATTAAGTGTTTATTTTAGTACATATCCGTCCTGTTCTTCATGGAATGCACTTCGTAATATCAAAACAGAAACACAAGTAGAAATTACTTCCAACTCCAGCATTTCTTCTGCAAAATTTAGTGGCACAATAACAGCAAGTGGAATGTTAGAACCTTCTGGCCCAACACCAATATATCACTGATGACTTGAACAAGTATAGGTTGGATTGTCTAAATCTTAGCTCTTACAATAAATATCAACTATTTCCCTTCAATCACATGATTTTTAATGTAATTCAAGCCTTTAAAAAAGCTCATTTATGACTATTTATAACTGCAATGAGACAAAATTTGAGAATATTTCTCAAGTTTCATTTACTACAATTTATAAAAGTATCTTTCTCTTGCTACAGTCTCTTTATTATAAAGTCTGTATCTGCACTTTTTTAAATGCAATATTATTCATGCTGTAGATACTTGTTCTTCTGAATATCTACATAATTTCAGTCTTGAATCTTCATACAGATTGTATCAGGTGGGAATTAAATGGAAAATGCTTCCCTCTTTTTTCCTCAACCTCTGTTCAAAAGAAAAAAAAAAAATCATAGAAACATTGTCTGCAAAAGAGACACAGATTAAATCCTCAATCCACTAACCATTTTTTTGTTTTGAAATAGGTAAAGCCAGGACTGAATGACACCGATATTTCTATATATAGGTACTCAAAAATCCTAGAGTAAAACACTGAATAAAACATTTTTTCTTCTGCACTATAGCTAGTTGAAGTGTAGCCACCAGCAAGTATCTTTAGGTAAATGTCCTCATCATTAAACAGAAGTTGGACAATATGAAATATGGCACTGCCTCTTCTTCTTCCAAAAAAAAAAAAAAAAAAAAAGAAAAAAAAAAACATCTCATGTTNAAAAAAAAAAAAAAGGACAAAGTAATCCTCTCTCTTTCTGAGAGGTGAAACTATTTTATGTAATAAATAATAACTCCTCCATTAAAACAGGACTGATGACAAATCACTGGAAACATTACTTGCAAAATAATAATAATAAAAAATCAAACGGAAATGACAAATGATAACTGATCAAAGAGGTAACTATGCATATCGACCAAACATCTAGATCCTATAGTATATTAAAATAATCCCAAGTGTACCATTGGCAACACTAACTATACTGACTTCTGAAGTATGAAGAATTTTTAATTTAGGACTCCCTATGGTGATATGTTGTTCATTTTAATGATTGTTGATTGCTTCAGTGATGTATTTTGAAATATGTCCCTAATCTTTTGTGATTTTTTTGTCCTCTTGGGATGCATTTCCAATTGTTTTAATATGACACATGTACCATTTAATTGTATTGTTTTATTTTTGAGAGTTTGATGTACTCAATATTTCCTAAGTGTTTTAAAAATTATTTACATCAGTTTTGAAAATCAAAATTGGAATATAGAATAAGTAGAAAATAAAATCATCACTTTATAGGGTTGTGTACAACCTCACTGCACAATACTTAGGTCTGCTCTAAAATAAATGGCCTAATTCTGTTTGTGTAATACTCGAGTAGGACAAAAGGCCCTTAACAGTGTTTTAATTTCATGTCCATGATTATATACATAGAGCACTGAGGTTCAGGCCACAAACCCACACTTTCTTCTAGTTTTTCTGTCACTTGTTACTATTTCAATGAGCTTCAGGATCTTTGTTAAGAAAGGCTTTTAATGCTTCTTAGGGGAGGTGTAAAAGTCTTATTACTGACCCAACTTACTGGTAAAATGACAGCATTCTTCAACAAGGTCATTTCAATAAGTTTGTCCCTCTAGGAAAAAAAAATTTTAAATTCCAGAGAGACAATATAGCTTCATTTCAAGTCTTCCCCAAAGTTAATACCATGGAAGTTTTCGACCCCACATACCAGTGGGTGTTTCTCAAAGAGAAATGCATTAAGTCAAATTGCTGTGTTAGTCAAGTCAAGGGACTGTGCAAATCCAGAAAAATTTCTGTAAGACTAAATTTCCACTCATGTCTCTCCCTACATTCAAGACAGGATTTCCTAATGTGCAGGAAGGATCCAGTTTGAAAATTAGTGTTTCCAGATTATGACACTTCTCCATAACGAACCAGAAACTTAAACACTTTCATTACCCCTAGAGAAAATGAGAATAACAAATACATGAGAAACAGAAGGTAGTGTAAAAAAAATAAAAAAAATAAAAAATAAAATAAAATAAAAAAAAAAATGTGGAGCAGGTTTTTCTCTCCTACCTTTTCATTTATTAGCATGTCCCAGGGTTAAAAATAAATATGCACAGAATGATCCAGTGAACAAAGACATAAAAGACAATTAAAAGAAGACAGAACTTCAAAAGAGATTAGTCTGTTACTTTTAAGCTAATATTTGTATTTTCATGCCTTCAGTGTGGTTTTAAAAAGACAATGGTTACTGGATGCCAAAATGACAATTGCCATGCAGCAGTAGATATCTTTGACATTCTTTGATCCTTTCTTTCATCTCTTCTTGGCTTCCTGAGTCTTACCTACAGTTAAGATTCAATAGCAAGGTCTAGTAGAATTTAAGACTCCTCTTCACTTTCACACTAACAAGCAGCGGTTTAATTTCTTACAAATCACACTGCAAATCAACTAAAGTCTGCATAATATGTTTCATGGTAATAACACTATTCATAATAGATTAATAAATTCCACATGCTTGCTTTATTACTTTGTCTTTGTATTGCCCATAAAAACAGTTAAAACCTGCTTATTTTTCTAAATTAACATTGCTGCACTTCTGATGCTAGCTAAAACCAAAAATATAGCGAAACACTTTTTTCCACTATATAAACCTGCTATATATCTTCCAAATTGTTAAGACACCTATTGTAGGGGGGCAATAAATACAAAAGAAGTAAAGTACAATATCTTTTTTGATAGGAATTTTGATGTGATTATGATTTTAACATTGTCTGATGAAACATTTTAGATTCCTGAATGAAGAGTCCTTGAAGTTCAAGAATGAAAATAATGTCTTACATGCGCAAAATAAATCTGACTTCTCAACTGCAATAGTCATTTACTGCTATCCAGAGTGCTATGTAAGGCAGTCATCACAGAGTTCATCAGTAGACAATAGACGATGATAATTCTTCTTCCTTGAGAAGGAATTATATTCTTATATTTTATAGAGATTGGGCCAAATCCTTCAGTCCTTAATCCAGGATTGATTTCTCAGACTTTTTTTCATGGTAGCAATCCATGCCAATGAAATCCTGTAAACTCCTTCGTTAAAATGAATAAAGATACCAGTTCTCAGGCAAAGGAGACAATTGGGGGTAAGAAATGGAGGAGCATTTTGGCTGATAATAAACAAAACTTTTAATATATATTTACACTATTCACACAGAAACAAATGAAATTTATTTTATTGGACTTGAACTTTGCAGTATTTCTTGGAGGGTCTGTAAGAATTTGTATTAATAATCTGAAAAGAGAACCAGACGTTAACTACTGCATATTTGCAAAATAATTATTTCCTGTGAAAATAACATTGGTTATGCTTTTTCCATCAATACGAAAAGTTCAGACTCTTCTTGTACACATTATTCATTCTCATTTAGCACTTCATTTGACTTCAAAATGGCAACATCAAAATAGGTAGTATATGTGTTTATGAAAGTATACAGCAATTAGCCCTTGTAATTTCTCTCAGCATTTAATAAAAATTAGAGAGCATAAATAGCAATTGATGTGATTTTTTGGGAGTGAAAAAAAAGAACCCGAAGGATATAGCTGTGAAATGTGGCAATGTTTTATTTCATGGTTTACATTTTAATATGTAGAAATATTCTGGAAAATACTTGCCCTATAAACTCTTTGGTGTAATTTTGTTCTACTCTCAGTCAGCATACTATTTCCTGGGTTTGAGCGTAAGATAAAGCAGAAAACAAGAGTACAAGACCTGTAAGAGTCTGATATGCCTAATTTGCTGCTGGTGGTTTTGAATTACTGAGCATAAAACCTAAAGAAATAACACTTATTTTTCTGTAGGTCAAAATATTATTTGAAATAAAAATCACCAAAGAGATATATTGAAATAGTGATAGACACGATGCACATCTACGAGTAAATTTAATCATGAGACTTACATTCTGGCTGTGTTTACAAACGAGCCCTTCTTCAGCAAAAAGCATATTAAAATCTGTAGTATATGAAGTACCTCTTGTGTTAAATTACAATGACTGGTAGAAGGCAAGAGGAAGGTCATTGTAGCTGATAAACATAGTTATGCAAATGTGTTATTGTGAGAAGGCACTGAACAGGATTAAAAATTGTGCTAAGCAGAAGGTCAATCAGAAATTTCATGGGTCTTTCCGGCCTTGAAATCTATAAAAGTGAGGAGGTGAGCACGGAAGAAAATGACAATGAGAGTAAGGGGGTTTTTTGTTTATTTTTTAAATTTAGGTCTATTTGATGAATTAAAAAATGTTGGTCTAATAGGAAAAGATGTCACCATCATTTTTTTTCATCAGAAAAAAACTCCTCTATTTTATTAAAGTATTTGTAAATTCACAATGGCTTTAATTTTTCTGTACCCATCAAGCACAGACATCTAATAGCCTAAGATTTTTCAGGTCTAAATTCCTCAGAAGTTCCCTGATCCAGCATCATATTGACTAGACCAATCTAATTTGCAGTGTTCAATTTAAGTCTTATGCTTATACTTAGGTGATTTATTCCTTAGTTTGTGAATAAATTTTCTTTCAAAGAAAACAGACACTAGAACAAGCCATAGCTGGGGTCTACTGAGTTTGTAGGAACCTTACCAGGGATTCTATTTGTAACTTTTGCTCCTGGGCAGGAGATGGTCTGTCATGCCGATGGAGACCAGAGAGAGTAAAAACCATAGTGGATATGTAAACTGATGTTTATCTAAGAACCATCAAAATTAGAGAACCATCAAAATTAGAGCTTCCACGCCACTCATTTATGACACACACTTGCTCAGTTTCCCCCGTATGATACTCTCTAGGTTCAGGTTCCCCTTGCCGCACTGGGTTTCCTGCTGGTGTGAGAAAATAAGGTATAATTTGTGCCACTTCGCACCGAGCTGCTGCTGGCAGTTAGCCACCTTGGGGGACATCAGACAAGGTCCCTGACCATTCCCATGGCACCTTCTCCATGTATCTGTCTGATCTGAAGTTCTGGGATCTCACCTGCATCTCAGACCTTTCCTCCAACAGTGATTTCCACCTTATTCTTTCCAGGCAGCATCCTGTCCCCTGAAGCCTCTGGCTCTTTTTTATTTTTCCTCGTCTACTTTTCCTGAACTTCCATCTCCAGTTTTCCCAACCTAAGTAGCTTACATGCAGAACCATAACGTCTACTTACTGTTTCAGGTGGTTCTGTCTCATGCCTCTTTAATAGCTGGAGGATTCAGGAAGTGACATTTTTGCATAGTCAAATTCAAATAAGAAAATTACAGCTAGACTTTACCAGTTTTAATTTGTATGTAGCAGGCTTCCTCTTGAGAATTCAAAAGTTCGATTTTGGCACTTATCCTCTCCTTTCGCCACAACACACACACGAAACTACCTTTCAGTTGCCTTTCAGTGTTCACAGGATAAGTTATTGGTTTTTTTCTGCATAGGAAAGAGTTGACCCCAGGTTGCATTGCAGCTATATTGCTACAATATACTGCAGTCTCAATGTGTATCAGGAGCTTGTTTCTGCCACTGGGACAAGACCTCAGAGATGGGAGAGGTGAAGAAGCGTCGTTTTGATCTCAAGCCTCTGTAGATGGTGGATGGATCCATGGTTGCATGGATCACCATGTTTGAGTAAATAGCAATATACTGAGGTTTTCTCATTTTTACACCCTTTGTAACACTTCATTGTGCTGTACAATTTCTTAGCAGAGGTTTCTTTCACAGTGCCCACAGAGGTTCAGCAGAATGAGGCAAAGGTTGATATTCCTTCTGACACACATCTGTGCAGAGCCTGTTGTGAGATTTACAGCTGCAGGAGGCCTGGAGCCTGGCAGAATTTAATCTGTACTGTGTCTTACAAACCAGAGAAGAAAATCACCACTCTGAATTTTCCTTCCTATCTGATACAGCAAAAGAACGATGAGCATGAAGGGCATACAAAAGGGTATTTCACCCCCTTAGAGTAAGATGCAAGAAAATTTTATCACTAAGTGCTGTCTTGAACACAAGAGGCACAACAAACAAAGATCAAACACAGAACAGAACTCATGCATGTAGTTAAAAGAAGGAATTATTTTCACTTTTGGAGAGAGAATTCATAGACTAAAATATGTCCATCCTACAGCAAAAAGTTTTGAGTATAAGTCAACAATCAGAATGGTTTCGCCCAGTTCTGTGATTTCTCTTAGAGTACCTCTATGGGACTTTCTCAAAGGCATTTTACAAACAAAATTATGCGGCTACATAAAACTGAAGAAATGTCTTTGAAACTGTGTAATAAAGGCATGTCCCTGTCATTTGCGTCATGTAGAAGACACACCATGCAACAGTAACTTGCATTGTCTATAGGTGGCAGCAGAAGACCAAGTCTCATGAGGAAATACTCTAAATGCAACAGTGATTTAAAGAAAGTTATTTGTATACTAAAGATGAATATTCTCTTAATAATACATGAACATTATTTAACAGGAACTATAGAGTCAATAAAATGTGAACAATGACTCCCCCTCTCCAAAAAAAAAAAAAACCATTGCAGCCAGAACTGGTCCTTTTCTTCAATGAAGTGAAAAGCTTGTTCAATTTGCTCAGCGTGGGAGTCTTTGTCATTTTAACCAGATGGCACAATAGATATTGATAAAAATAAAAGTCTTTTAACATAATAGTAATGTAAGACAATACCAACAAAGTGTCTTGTCTGTCAGCAACAGCCATTCAAAATGTATTAAAACATGCATTCAGCTCTTTTATTTCCTAAAAATATAAAAGGTTGGTAAGTGCTTACATGCAAAAAACCTTCTCATATGGAAAAAAAGAGAAGCAAGGAGCTCAAGAAGGAGGCCACCACATCTAGGCATGAAAAACAAAAGCAAAGTAAAGGAAAAGGGTCCATGAGATGGGGGGGCGGGAGGGGGGGAAGAATCGCCTCTAGATTTACTAGATTAAACTAGAGAGAAACATAACTCTAAACAATGCTTCTATAGGCATCATATATGTGTGAGCAAGATATAATTTAAAGTTTCTCTCTATCTGTAACAATCCTTACTTTTCTTCCCCTCCCCTTCTGCTACTTTCTAGAATTTAGAGGTGTTGATCAGTAGGAGGACTTATCAGTATTTCAAGTTAATGATGCATTTGCGTAAAACTTGAGCCTTTTAACTGCAAAGCAGTAAACAAAGGAGAAAAAATCCTTCATGAAAGCATGGCCTTGCTTTCACTTACTGACCCCACTAAACACTTTTGTACATAAGTAAAGTATACATGATGGATCGTCTAGTAAACAATAAGGATAGCTTTCACTGTGTGAGAATGGTGGGGAGAGATGAAAGGATCCAATACAATCCACTGTAGGATTTTCCAATGAAACAGCTAGTGAGGAAGGAACTGTGTTCTACAGTGCCTCACAAGCTTCAAAGCATATATACTTGTGCTAGTTGTGGCTGGGGTACAGTTATTTTTCAGTAAGCTGTATGGGGCTATGTTTTGAATTTGTGCTGAAAACAGTGTGGATATTTCAGGGATCTTTTAGCTGTTGCTGAGCAGGGCTTCCCAGAGTCAAGGTCTTTTCTGCCCCTCACGCCACACCACTGGCAGAAGGATGGGAGTGCACATGAAGCTGGGAGGTGACATAGCCAGGTCAGTTTACCCCAGCTGACCTAAGGGATATTCCAGACTTTATGGCTTCATACTCAGCATATAAAGCTGGGGAAAGGAGGAAGAGGGAGGGGGTCGTTCAACACGGTGGTGTTTGTCTTCCCAAGTCATAATCACTTGTGATGGAGCCCTGCTCTCCTGGCTGAACACCAGCTTCTCCATAGAAAGCGGTGAAGGAATTCATGGTCTTGCTTTGCTTGTGTGCACAAAACTTTTGCTTTACCTCTTAAACTGTCTTTATCTCAACCCATGAGTTTTCTCACATTTATTCTCCCTGCTCTCACCCCCATCCCACTAGTAGGAGGGTGAGCAAGTGGCTCTGTGGGGCTCCATTGCCAGCTGGGGTGAAAGCACAATAAAATTAAAGCAATTCACAGATGTGCAGCTGCAAAATACTAGGGATAGTACTTGCTAAACTCAGTTTGCTCAGCTATTTCTTCTCTTTCAAAAATTCATAAGTCCTGTAAATCCTCAGAGCCCACTTTCTAATTATACTAGGCATCTTGTATACCTTCTCATTAAAAACTAACCTCCTATTTTAATGACTTGGTTGAAATCCTTTGAAGATCAGACTGCTAGTGTCTGAATGCTGTATTCTGAATACCCCTTCATGCTGCCCTCCTTCCTTTATTTCTTTCTGATCTTAGGTAATTTCTTCTCTTTTATTTTTGTTTCTTTTCTTTCTTTAAATCATTTTTAGATGCCTTACTTGCTTCCAAGTGAAAAATACAGAGATGCTTTGTTTCAAGACCACTCCTGCACCCTGACAGAATGGGACAGCCTGATTTAAGTGTTTAGGTTGCATTTAGCTAAGAGGAAAAAGTCTCTTATTTATTTAGCTGAGGCAGTTGTTGAACAGATGTACATCTGACACAGTGCCGTATTTACAATACCATATCTTTAACAAATTGGGCTATATTCATTCCTGGGATAATTCCAACTGACTTCATTCAAATTACACAAATGATTAATTTGGGCTCTGTATTCCAAATGATAAACTCTCTCCCAGTTTCATATTTAGAGGATTTATTTTATTTGTCATCAGTTTCTGGCTAACATCACTATGGTTTGGACAATTCTTCCAAAACTTTACTTTTTCAGATCCTTTACAAGCACTTTTAATGCCCTTTTACATGTTTTCCACAAGGATTCTAGCCAGAACTGATAACCATTTCAATTTCAAGTATTTTCTTTCTGTACTTTGTGGGTTATTTTTTTAAAAACAGAATCAAAGAATCATCCATGTTGTAAGAGACTTTCCAAATCATCTAGTCCAATGCCAATGTTAATGTCAAGAGACAGAAGAGTACATTCTTCATTCCACACAAAGACGTCTGGGGTTTCTTCCAAATAAGGAGTTCGAATTCTAGTACTGAAATAAAGAATAAAATGCTGTTTCTATCAGAAGTAGAAGGAAACAGCATTCTTGTTTGCTTTTTGTCATCATAAATCAAAATATATGCTTTACATGGAGTTTTTCTTACAAAACCCAAACATATTGAAAATAACATTTAAATAAGTGGGGAAGTATAATTAATATGCAAGTTATTTCATTTCCAAAATGTGTACACATAATAATTTCTACATTACTTAGTAGACTTTATGTACCTTACTGTAAGCTTACTCATTTATTTCAGTCAAAGTGACGTTATATATCCAAAGAAAAACATACATGAATCTTCTTTATTGTCACATTGTAAAGATGAAAATGTAACTTGCCAAGAAAAAAACCAAAGTTTAAAATTCATTACAAATTATCCTGAAAATTATATTTTGTTTATTTTGACAAGTGCAGAGAAAATTCATAAAATATTTCATCTCCATATTGAACATAATAGGAAAAAAGGGACATTATTTTGATACATGGTTTTACTAACAAGTTTCAAGATGAAATATTGCCTTTCATAGAAAATACACCTATTCACAAGCAAAAAAAAAAAAAAAACCATACAGAAATTGCTAGCTTTAATAAAGGCTGGGACTTACTTATTAAATAACATTTTATATTCAAGAGATTCTCTAACATAAAGGCCTTTATTGAAAAGGTCTGATGGGCTGAGAGAGAAGTTTTATTTATTTTATAGGTGCTTGCCTTAAGCACAATTCCCTCATGCCTAGAATAAACCTGGAGTTAGAAAAGCATGAGTGGAGCTCTTATTGAAACAACTCTGCATCAAAACACAAATAACTATTTATTAGCCATGTCACTAGGTTAAAGAATAGGTAGGCAGAATCCAAGCAATTATCAGGGAAACATAGGGACATTATTCTAAACAACCCTGACCTTAATAACTTGTTTAAAGATCTTCTTCTGATGGCTTATGGAAGAAGCCCAACTTAAAAGACAAAAGTGTACTCTTAAAGTGCATTGTTCGTCACTGTAGCCCCTCAGTGGCACAGCTACTTGATGGCAATTACTTTTGTGATGACTGTGACCATGTAATTCAACCCCCAAATGTGTTTTATTTTATCACTCTATTAGAAGAAATAGAAATCTCTCTTAGCTAATGAAAAGTAGCATGCACTACAAAGAACGTTTCAGTAGTGTATCCAACCAAATGTCCTTGTACTCCAGTTAGTGTGTGGATCAGACCACAAAAATTATGACAGAACAAATGTGTGGGAATGATGAAGCCCCTCTGCAAGCTGAATACACCAACAGTGAGAGAGATCCTAGTCTGAGGTATTCAGCATACAAAGCATCTTAATTCAACAGCAAATGTGTTTGTGAGATTCTGAAGCCACTTACTCAACACCTCTCAGGTTCCAAGGACTCTGCCTTGTCACATGAAGAAGTTCATACTGGAGCAAATAGGATCTTCAATCACAGTTTCTTGTGACTTTCTATGGGAAAGACAGAATACAGACAATTTATGTAATTTAAGGATTACTAATAAAGTCGTATTCTTTCATACTTCAGATTTCTCTGGTGCAATACATTGAGAAAGTATAAAAATTGTGACATTCAGCTGTGAAATGCACACACAGGGCAGAAGTATTTAAATAATGTTCAGCCTGGAGAAGAGAAGGCTCTGGGGACATCTTAGAGCACCTTCCAGTGTCTAAAAGTGGCCTACAAGACAGCCAGAGCAGGACTTTTAACAAGTGCATGTAGTGACAGAACAAGGAAGAATGGCTTTAAACTGTAAGATGGCAGGTTTAGATTAAATATTAGGAAGAATTTTTTTATGGTGAGGGTGGTGAAAGACTGAAACAGGTTGCCCAGAGAAGTTGTGGATGCCTCATTCCTGCAAGTGTTCAATGCCAGGTTGGATGGGCAACTTGGTCTAGTGGAAGGTGTCCCTGCCAATGGCAGAGGGTTTGGAACTAAATGATCTTTAAGGTCCAAACTGAAACAATTCTAAGACTTTTATGATAATTCTTCTAGTGATAATTGGACAGAAGATTTAGAGACACAACTTGCATTTTCTGACAGAGTGCAGCTACTCTTACTCCTAATCATCTCTACATTTTTCTCTACTATGGAGAGAAGTGCTCTGATTTCCGGGCTCCCAGAGGAAAGGGAAGGGAAGCTTCAGTATTTTTCTTGATAATGAGAATTTTTGTTTTCCCTGGACCGTAAGATTCTAGCATTCTGTCACCCGCTTGATGGTTGTATTGACAATGACCTAAATTCAAAAGCAGAGTACTGTTATAGATAGGAACATTCATGTGAGACATATCAAACTGTCCTCATCTCAGCAACAAAGACACACTGTTTAGCTCTGAATGTTCATCTCTAAATCTATAGTCACACAATTTTAATTATAGGTTAGATTTACATAGTGAATAACAGCACTTTAGATAAATAGTGACCCTTATGGTTCTCTCACAATGTAGAGATGGTAGGCTATCACATCTGCTATGAGAGTATAACCCACTAACCCATGGTTTAATCTGTGTCCACCACTCTATTCACTTCATTATAGAAGCCTATCAAGTTGATTGAACATGATTACCCTTTTCTAAATCCATACTGACCACTCCCCATTTTTCCTTCATGTATTTGTATAATTTCCAGGAAGATATTCCCAATCATTCCAGAGCCAGTGGTGAGACTGACCTGCTTGTTATCTAGAGCTTTCTTTTCATCATTGAAGTCAAGGGTAATGTTTTCTTTCTTCCATTCTTCAGGACTCTTTCCTGCTGTTCATGACTATACCAAGATAATTGAGAAGAACCTTACAATGACTTTAGCCTGTTCCTTTGAGACTCATGGGTGCAACGCATCCAGCCCATAGAATTGTATGTGTCTAGTTTTTTCTCCCAGTCTTCCTAGGGAAGTTAAGTCTACCCATGGAGGCTGTGTGTCTTCCTGTAAATCCCTGTAAGACATGAGGGGCCTCAGGTATATACCAATGTATTGTTTTGTTTTGTTTTTTTCTGGGGGTTTTATTTATTTCAATGGGTCCATGTGAGTTGCTAATTCTTTCTGCACACCCCCAGAGCTTTGCAGCCCACATGCTTTGGGACATCGTTCTGTATGGCCAAACTGTCCCAGTGTGCCACACATTTTCCTGTTGCTTACCTTTTTTGGAAACATCCCAATCTCTAAAACACATTTTAAAAAACTTTAAAAGTAGTAATCTCTAGAGTTTTGTGTTAGCGTTGTTTAGAATACCATGTACAGATGTGAAAACTTCTGTCATCCTATTTCTGTTTAAGGTTATAAGTGTTCCCTTGACTATAGCTCTGCACGGGCACCTCGTATGGGTAGCTAACGTGGCACTCAGCTGTGACTTTGAAATCTTCCTCAGTCTCAGTAAATTTCAGAACTGAATGTTGAATGTGACTACATTCTTTACGCCTGTGTTCATGACTTGTTAAACCACACTTAAACATCCATCATTTATATGATCCTCTGTCAGAAAATCCATGTCTTCTCTAAACATCTGGCTGATTGCTTTTGCTGCTTAATATTTCTAAATTTTTAACTACCTGGAAATTTTTGGCTAGTAATTATCGTGTTTATGTCTTGATCTTCCAAGACTAGGAAGAGAAGCTCCACATATACTACACTAAGAACAGACCTACACAATACTCCAGAAGGAACATCCCTTGACAATGATTTTGCATTTACTTTTCTTTGCATTTTTCATGTAATGAGATAGTGAATTTGCATCATGCTTATTTTCTAATAGCTTGACACACGGAATACACTCATATGACATAGTGTACTGTAGCAACTTTTATCTTTATTAACTAAAACTTTACTCTCATAAAAATTGCCAAGTTTGAACACAAATTAATTGTATGACAATAAATTACTTCTTTGTAATGAGTTACATGAAAATATTTAAAAGTGCCTTTTTTGGGATTTTTTTTATTTGTTATTGCTGATTCTTTTACCATATTTATTCTATTTGGAAAGAAATATGTGTTAGCATCTTAGAACGTAGAAGATTAATTATTTCTGATATAATCATTGTCATCAGGAATAAAAGTTTTGTAGCAGAAATTTGGCAACTTTCTCTTAACCAGAAAAGTCTGAAATACTCAGGAAACCCAAGTGGGATAATTATTTTGTACTGTGATACATGAGAATATATACATAAACATGCAAAAGCTTTTACCAATGATAATAGAGATAGATATTGCACCATAAAACTGGATGGAACCTGGACTTTGATGAAATTTGAATCTGGCACTCAGTTTTGCAGCAACCAAATTTTTTACTGGTTTTTATTTATCTGTTATATCTTTACAGATGTAAAGTCAAAAAATGTTCTTGCTTTAATTAGTCACCAGAGTTCCTGTAAGAACTTCCTTCTTCTCAGGTTACATAAAATATAAGAAGGTTCTGGAGAGATCTTGCTTACTCATTTTTTTGCTTGTTTAAAAAAAAAAAAAAAAAAAAAAAAAAGATGAGATTTAGAAATGGTTTCACATTGCTTCTTCCTATGAAGGCAGTGACTCTATAATACACGTCAAACCCTGACAAAAGCAGATGTACTAGGAGGGAAAATTTTAATTTTTTTCTGTACTTGAGACCAAAACAGAAGCACTCAAAACACAAGGAATTGTTTTCTTCCTTTGCCTCAAAGGCTGCTGGGACAAATGAGCTGAGATATCTCTGTATCACCAGTTCTGCCTTGACACAAACCAGTCAGGCTCCTGGTCTCCTTGCTGCCAGAGCACACAAACCTCTGTGGAATGGTGAAGGGGCAGTGACAAACATGTGGATGTGACAAACACAGAGGCAGTGTCTGTATGGAAGGTGCCTACCTCCCAATGAATTTCTCTTTTTATGCACCTGTCAGGTCATACCCAGACTTGGAATAACTTTAGGACACAGGATGCTAATAAATCTTTCTCCAAAGCTGAGTTTTAAAAAAAGCTACATAAATAGTATTATTCTAGTGATAAAGTGATATCTTGCTTCTCTCTCAATAAATAAGTAAGACCACAATCCCTTCCTCCGGCCAAGGAAACTTGAAACCCTATCAGCGTTTCTTCTGAAGAGACCAGATGGCTCGTTGCTAACTGATACGAATGAGTCCCTCCCTCAAGGTACGGACATGCTGACTCCATGGGATTTCTAATTAAATTTGAAAAAAAGGTAATAATAATTTCTCTCCCTTGTTTCAAGTCACTTTCTGATTAAGTGCATAGGAAAAGTACTAATTTAAACCAAAAAGTTCACATCTAACCAGTAGCTGACTCCAGAAGAAGCGTGTGAGAGCATGATCACTTCATTCTGGTACAGACGGAACTAATTTTTGTATCATCAGCATACAAAAAGTAATTGAACGACAGGTATCTGCTTTTAAGGGATATCTTACACAAATCTCCTAGAACTATTTTTAATGTTTATTTTATATGATTTGGCTGAGTTTTAATAAGTACACAGAAGGTGGATTTTACCTACACGTCTGAAGTGGTGTGATTCAGTTTCCAAAGCATACATGGTGAGAACTATCTGAAATGACACAAGACATCTGAGGTGTTGTGCATGCAGCTGGTATATGAGACACGGGATCTGTGGGAAACTTGTGTGTTTCTGGTGAGGAACTGCAAGTCAGGTTAGATACCCTCAGTTATCTCACACATCACTGGATATCTCTGTTTAAGAAATTGATTGCTGTGCTGAACTTCAAGAAATATATATCTCATCCCTGCTTACTTTTACGGTGTCAGGATGCTATTCCCAGTTTTTGAGAGTTTCTTATTGTTTATAACCACTGTGGAAGAATATTGTCTAAATATCGACAGTAAGGAAGCAATTAAAAATGAACTGCAAGATAAAAAATCAAGAAGTGGTATTAGAGACTGAGTCCAGACTTCAGTCAGTATTGCCAAATAACCTGACCAAAGGTTGATGTCAATTTAGAGCAAGTGTTTGGACTACAAAATTTATAAAACAACCTAAAAATATGTGTCAAGTGTCATTGAAAAAATGTCTGAGACTTTTGCACTGGATTATCGAAGATGACACAATAGCTCTGTGAACAGCATAGGACTACAGAGAGTCCTTTCCAGTGATTTCAAATGTCAATTCATGCTGAAATGGTAGCAATTGTAACAAGCCTTTTCTGTGGAGAAAACAAAAAAACAAAAAAAACCAAAAAAAATCCACCAAAAAAACCCCAACCAAACAACAACAACAACAAAAAAAATAAAAATAAAAAGGCAGCCCCTTGAAGAGGATATTTATCTCTCAAACATATTTTTTGAGAAGATGAACTGTTCTTAGGAGGACACACAGCCAGACCTTTGTAGTTGTGAGTAATTGCTTGTACACTTTAACTGGAGTACTTGTGAACTAAGAAACGTACCTTGAGATGGGTGATGCTGTTACCTCATAAAGGCAGTAACTGTAAATCATTTCGAAAACACTTCACTCTTTATACAAAAACAAAATAATTTTTTGTGTAAATAAAAACCATTGAGCTAAAGAGCTAAAGAGGAAATAAGAAACATCTTTAGTTTTAAAAAATCTTTCATTCTGAAACTGTCGAGGGTTTCAACATTTTTTGTTAAATGAGACAAAGGAAAGTAATAAAAACTGTATTCCTAAAATGAAAGAAGGAAGAAGTGTTTTATAAGGAAAATATAACAGGAAATATGGTTTTAATTAGAGAGTAAAGGAAACATGGAAACATTGAAATAGTATAGCATGTTCAAGGCCAAAGGATGCTGCAATTTTGGGAGGTTAATTGTGAAAGAATTGTAGGAATCTGAAATAAAGATGAGAACAGAAAGAATAGATCAGATTAAGACTAAGAGTGCCAATGAATATGGCTGGATAATCTGTTCCAAATTAATTTGAAACTGGCATTAGATACAGCATAAGAAAGCCAGATAGTAGTGCTGAAAGTGTTGGGTAATTTTTATTAATGTCTATGCCTATGCTCTATTTGTGAAAAATCTCAAAGATATACTTGTTACCTGTTTCCTTATAGTCATGTAAATATTACAAAATTCTTTGAAAAACAGTTAATCTTCTGGAAACTGAAAAAATCCCCCAAACCATCTTTATAATAATTGAAATATGACATTGCTAAGGCATATTCCCCCTTTTTTTTCTTGCAACACAAAATTTGGTTTTAAATTTTTTATTTACAAAAAATTAAATTAAAAAAATTATTTTTAAATGCCTTTTAAGAAGAAATGTAAAAAACATTAGAGGGTTAAAATCTTGAGGATGAAGCAGACAAAAATTTATTCAAAGAAATTCTGTCAGGTGTTGGTTTGCAAAAATGATAGTCAAAAGTGTTCCTCTTGGTTTGAGCTGAAACAATAGTTTTCCTCTTCTGAATTCCCTTTAATGGAATAAATAAAATGAATAATAACCAAGTAATTAAAGTAAAAGCTTACAATGTGTAACTGTGTGAAACAAAATCAATTTATTGATGGATTAAAAATTTGGTTTAGCTCTACTCCCAGAAAAAAAAAAACAACTGTGTACATTGTGAACAAAATACGAAAATGTTGAAGCACCAGTATACAAGAGATTGTTGAAAGTACTCAGTTTGTCCCATTTGAAAATACTCTCCTGAGCATGCAAACGCATGGCACTGGTTTTCACAAAGGATATGGGAAAGATGTTCACTGTGTGTTTTAACCACTTTCTAACTCTATTGTGAACTACATCCTCTAAAAAATGAACAGACCTACACTTGTGTAATCAGCTGTGCAAAGAGCTAAGAAAGGGCTGCTATGCAGGTCTTACTCCTGTGTTACTAAAATAAAGGGGCTGGGTATTTAAGAGACAAGGTGGTTTGCAGTGATTCAGAGACAATTCTGCAGTTTTGGACTCAATAGTCTTTAAGACAAATTCTGGTTCAACAGGACAAATACAGAATTGAAAAGACATAAACCAGCTGTCAAGCCTTAAACATAAAGTGAATGAAGAATTCTTTGTGCTGACTGTACATATGATTTGACTTGATGAAATTAAGAGTCTTGTAGCACGTCCAAGAGACGAGGTTAATTTATCACAAACACTGGCATTAAAATATCTGAATATGTCTACACATTCAAAGAAATATCCCTGTATTGACACACAGCAATGAATGATGGACTTTAACTTGCATGTCTTTTAACTGCAAACAAAGACACTGAAATCAGTGAGGATATTCCCATCAACTTTTGCAGGCTTTGGATACAGCCTAAGCATTTCTAATGTGATTGTGCATATTTGAAGGGTTTGCAAGAACTGTCCTCATAAGACTCAGAAAAATATTTAATAAAAATAGGCAATAATTAAGGAACCTGATCCCACGGAAAAATCTTTCAATCCGTATAGATCTCATGGTTCCACAGTGAATATGAAAAATAGTCCATCCTATTTAATACTGAATAGCTACCATATAGTAAATGCAAAGGATTTGGACAGTACTTTAAATTAGTCAAGTGTCACACATGTCACATTACTTATCCATGCTTTCGAATCTGGCAGAGAATTACTTATACATCTTGTAAAAGAGGCTTTTCCAAACATTTTGGTCTCCTTCGAATGATTTGGAATTTGAAGGAGTATTTCTGTTTTGCAGCCAAATTTATTTGTTTGTAAAATGTTTAAACCATCCAGAAGAAAATAATTAACTTTTTGCATACTGTTCCGAGTCATGTATCTTAACTACTAAAATAAGAATAATGTCCTAACTTCTATGAGAATCATTTTTCCCTAGAGAGCAATAGAGCTTCAACAGAAGTGTAGTAAGTGCTCACCAAAGTTCACATCTCCTCATCCATAACTCCTGCACTGTGTGTTGTAGGTAGGACACTCTCCTGTGCTGTTAGAAATATTGGCTTAAAATCCCACAGGCCAAAAGCCCATATTTCTCACTTTATGAGAATTATAGAACTTACTAGTAGCCTAAACTCATTTTACTTCTCTCTCTCTCTTGCTTTCCACACTTCCATCTCTTTTTCTGCCCATCTCGTTTAGGATGAGGAGTGAAAGGGCAGCTTGGTGGGCTTCTGACAGCCAGCCAAGAACAGACCACCGCAGTTTACAGACTTGTCTTCAACAAAAATTATGGAGATTTATCATGGAATAATAGAATAGCTTGGGATGGAAGGAACCTTAAAGATCGTCATGTTCCGACCTCACTGCCATGGGCAGGGAACCTTCCACGAGACCAGAGTTACTCAGAACCCCATCCAGCCTGGCCTTGAACACTTCCAGGAATGAGGTGGCTACAATTTTTTGGGTCAGCCTGTTCCAATGGCTCACAGTAAAGAATTTCTTCCTTACAACTAATCTGAATCTATTCTCTTTCAGTTTGAAATCATTTCCACTCATCCTATCACTACACGCCCTTGAAAATGTCCCTCTCCAGCCTGTTCTTAGCTGCTATAAGTTCTCCCTGGAGCCTTCTCTTCTTCAGACTGAACAGCCTTAACTCTCTCAAAGACTGTCAAAGACTACAAAGGGCTAAATAGGAAAAAATATTATTTGGAGACAGCTTGCTAACTGTTAATATATCATTGATAAAAACACTGATCAATGAACTAATCCAGGAAGTAACGAAGTTATTTTCCAGCAATCTACTTTTACCCCACTCACGTAACTTTTGAAGCACAATGAGATTAAAACTCTATGAAACAATTGGTGTAGGAGAAAAACAGGATGGGATTAACCTTACTGAACTGTAGCCATCTGATTGTTTGCTGCTAGTGTAAGAGACTTGGCTACTTCAATTCTAAATAAAAGAAAGACAGACCTTTCCAGAAGGTGGCTCAGTTCAGCCTGAAATAAGTCTGTAACAGGAGGAAAGACTTGACAGAGGGTGCTGTCAAATTTAGTCTATTTTTTTAACACAGGGGAATCAGCAAACCGTCCATTCTTTTACACTAACTCAAAGTATTTTTTAAAATCAATATGTATCTTCATATCCAAGTTTTCTGTGGTATATTTTCTTATAGACTTGTGTCGTTCTTGTTTACATCAATATTTTTCCACTTTTTTATACATTCAGTTATTAAGTTTAGGTTTTGCATTACTGTTTCATTTTCTTTTCTTTCAAAAATATTTAAGGTTTTGGGGTTGGGTTTTGTTTGTTTGTTTGTTTGTTTTGATAATTCAGTTAGATTAATTGTATTTATTTTGAGTTCAAGCACAGATTCAAAAACCATAAATTTAGTGTTTAATGTATCACTCTACATGTGATCTACATGTCCAAGCTTCATTTTACTCGGGAAAGATATGACAAAGAATGTACTGGAAATAAATACTTTTCTGAACTAAAAGCTGAGTGTGATAACCTAGCTCTTCTATTTTGGATGGTATTATATGTGTATGTTTAGGAAAACAAATTGGGTTTCCTTCTGATAAGTAGATACCTACTCTGTAAGCCACTAAATTTAGATGCTAAAATGAGATGCTCTATAAAGTAGAAGGATTTTATACCCAGATGTCGTACTGTCCATTCTTCTCGAAAATATTTCAGAAAGAAATGCAACAACTAGTGGGTTCTGCTGTGTTTATATAGAGTAGCCTTACTCACAATTCTTTGTAATAATAGAATTCTAAGCCTGTATCTGTTTATGGACATAAAGTAAATAAAACACCTGGGCCAAAATCCAGCCACATCAAAAACTGCAATATTAAGGTGACAAGAAACCATTCTTCAACATATTTATCTTCAAACAACATATCATTTCTCCTTTTCCAAGAGAGCAGCCTTTATGTGAATCAAAAAGCAGCGAACGCTGCAAATTTTGAGCTGTTGACATAATCCCATGTGATGTTTTCCTATGGCAAAAATGGCCTAGTTGAAAAACTATGGACAAAGTGTTAAAGTAAGGATAACAATAACATTAGAAAAATGAAGGAAAAAGAAAAATGAGGAGAGAATGACCTAATTCTATCTCAATTTTCCATTACTGATTTTAACAATTTAAGAGCACGTGCTTTTACCCAATAAATGACATCAAACTGCAGAGGAAGGGGATGTAGTATTTTTGGCAATAGAATTTAAAAATATTTATGTAAATTTTATAAACTGTATTAAAGAAAAAAAACATGCAATTCAGTAAGTTAAAATGCAAAGTGCTCTTAGACAAAAAATTACTGCACAAATACAAGATAAGTGAAGGTATTACTAGGTATTACTTCAGTAGAAAAAAAAATCTGGATGTTCTATGAATGAAAAGCTAAATGAGGCAACAGAGGATTCCATGAACACATGATACCCAGGTCTGCTTCAGAATAAAACAGTTACTCATCCATGTTTACTGTCTGTGTATGTTCCTTACAAAGTTTTGTGGGTAAATCTACAGATCCCTAACGGCTTGCAGTCTTTCCAGCATTGTAACACGAACTAGGAGAGGGAGAATCCTGTGTCTCTAGTTATCTCCTCTGCTCTTGTGAAAGGCAATAGCATCTATAAGAAAAGAGAAGTTGATTCCCTGTCACAGACACTCCAGAGTTTTTCACAGAAAGCTAAGTTTTGCCACAGGCCGGACAAGATGTTCAAACAGCTTGGTGGTATATTTGGGCAGCACTATGTTTTAGAAGTAACCAAAGATTCAGACTGCTCTTAGGTAAAGTCTCTTAGCTGTGATGAAAATTCAGCCACTTACATCAATTTTATGTTTCAGACAGGAGATTGTCTCTGTAGTTAACTTTGTGATTATGACAGCATTTTTACTTATGTGGCTATTGTTTCAAGAGCAACCTATTTCAGAAATAGAAGATTCTCAATAATCAGTCTGGTTAAATTTCTGGAAACACAAAATAAATACAAACAAAATACTAAGGCAAACAAATAAATATAAAATATTAGTAATGCAGAAGTAGATATAATGCTAAACCAATTGACTTCCTGATTTATAGCTCCCCGGGACTTAATAAATTCTGAAAATTCAGTCTATTCAAACTTTTCTCACATTTAATTTTAGTATAGCTGAGCAGCTGTCATCTTGCATGGTTATTTTACTACTGGCATTTGCTGTCTACACCTATGTATGTTTAGCTGGTAAATATCTGTTATGTTTCAACTTCAGTTTTCTGCCTTTTTGTATACGAGGACATTTTCATTATCAAAGAAATACAAAACAACAGTCTTGTTACGTACATCAAACGTGTGTAATTTTCCATAACCATAAATAAGAGCTTGAATAACCTTGATCTTCTATTCTGTCATATTGTTTTTAAGCTGATGTAACACCATTGACATCAATGGACTTACCCCAGTATGAAATTGGTGTAATGGAGTGGAAAATCATTGCCGAAATCTCTAAGGGGATATTCAAAGTTCCCTTTACTGTAAGCTGTGTATTAGACTGGAAGATCCATAGTTTTTATCTTCATGTTTTGATGTGTATATCAAATGATAAAGAACTGTAAAACACTCCAAATGGGAAGTTATTCATAACCTTTCTTAAATAACCATGAAATATTTCATTTTTAAATTGTCATTTTTACTGTATCTGTAAGTATCTACTCAATGTCACAATTATTTTTTACTTTGGAGGAAAATATGATGTGTAGCAATTTAATTTGATACTATACACTACCAAAGTCAACATAATTTGTTGAAATGTTAATGAAATTATTTACTTTTTCTTTTTCAACTAAATGATATATGGAAAAAGTGCTCCATTTGGGACTACCTTTTACAAAGCTACTTAGCAGACAAGATCAAGGTTTCACAAGCCTGAGTGTTCATCTAAGTATTAGTCACAGTTAACTTCTAAATTAATAACTGTATACAGGTCTTTGTATTCTTAAGTCATTTTCCTGGGAGAAGCCAGATTAAACTCTCTTGATTTTCTTTCCCTAATTACAAGATCAGTATGTGAATACCAAGTGAAAAATAAGGATATTATGTATCTATTCACTTAAATACGTGATTTCCTATGAATTTCGGTTAGAAGATGACGAAAATATGAACCACAAACCACTTTGTTATTCTTTCTTTTTTCAAGCAGAGTGACACACATGGCTTCATTTTTCTTTCACATCTGCAAAAAGTGAATCTAGCTTTCAAAGTAATAATGATAATTGAGCAGAATTGTATTAGTGGAAAGTGTAGATAACAATGTGGTTTTTGACCACCTTGTGAAATTTTATTACTGTTAGGAAGAGCTTTGTCAAATCAGTTGTATATAATTTATTTTATTCTTCCACTACTTCATATTGTAAAGAGGCAAGATCCTGTTTTTATGGCTATCAGTGAATAAAACATTTCCTGAATACGTTAACTTCCTTAAGAAGGCAAATTTTTTCCTACCATTTTTTTTTGTTCTGTGAGCATTCTTTCTCAGACAGAATGCACTCTTTATAGTCTTGATCATTTTAATTCACAAATTTTTCTCTTTGTTTCCTATGCACTGTATTTTCGAAGTATTGCTGAGAAAATTCTCTCTTAAGCAAAAGAAGTAAGTAGTCAAAAGAAAGACAGCTGTGCCAAACCAGAAACCCTGTGTGATTTTCTTTTTATAATGTCATATAGCAACATGAATCTCACCATGTTCCACGGACAGCATTAGTGGGTTTGTTGATATTTTTTCACTTGACATGGGATGCTTTGCATGTCCTAAATACAGTAGGTTTAATTCCCAGTCTCCTGTTCGTTGTCATGTCATTTTCCCCTGGGAAAGGTGCTATCACATCAGAATTATCTATTCATTTTTAGTCACACATTTATGTTTGTTTCATGGAGGGGAGTGAGTATGCAATGGGCAAGGCAGCAGAGAGTAGTGTTAACAAGGTCCTAATTTGCTTTCTTAGCATCAGAAATGACTCTGAGGAAAAGTTCCTGCTGCAGCTCTGCAGAGAATTATGGCAAATTATTTACTCTTTGCCAACCATTTACACTGATGTATCTCTGTTGATTTTGGTTTCAGATAGTTTATGGCTGATATTCAAATTGGATGTTTTCTATTCTTCCAGCTTGCTTCCAGAGCAACCCAAAGTCAGATTTCAATAGAGATTGTGGTCCTCTGTATAAATTGCACTGATCTGGGATCATCCTATTCCTAATTGTCTGTGCATCTGAAAACCTCAGTAATTTCAGCTGGCATTCTGGTTGCCTAGAGATTTTGGCCTGGGTCCTAATTAACCATTTCAATTTAGGTTTTGTGTCTGATTTTGATTAAGAATACCTGGAAGAGAAAGGTTTGTTTTCTCCAGATACACTTTTTATTTTATCTTCACATTCTCTGAATTTAATTTACTTCCTCATTAATCTTTATTTAATGACCATTTTCTTTTGTCAATAGCTACAGAATATCTTTATTAAATGAAAATGACATTTGTAGTGTTTTCTCACTTCTTGCTTTTCATCACTTGTGCGTGTAAATATCAGTCATAAAAATTTATCTATTCATAATTATTTAAATAGAGTCATCTACGAGTTTTCAGCTATGTGCTTATAGAATGATAGAACTATTGTCAACTACTTCTTGAAAAAATAGGCGGGATGAAGATCTTGAAGTGATTCTTGAATATGTGTGTCTAGCTCTCAGAACATTATTGTTTGTTTACTCAATAACAAGATCTTTTATTTATTTGTTGGTTTCAATTTGTGTTGATCAATAGGAAAAAACTGTACTGAGCAATGTTGTATTGTTTGGTTAAGACAAACTAGTGCTGTTTTGAATGATTCCAGCAGCAAAGAGCACTATAAGAATGCCTCCTTTCTGAATGAATTGTAGTCTGCTCTTCCTAGCCCAATCCTGCACACCTTTGAGACAAATGCAAATTCTCATTTGGGCTGTGGTGAAATGACAATTTTTATTACCCAATTTCTTCTCACTACCCACTAGCTGACAGTCATCCCCCAGCTTTTCAGTAACTACGTTCCTGTGAGTGTTCCCTAGCATAGTGAGGGTAAAATCAGTTAGTGCAAATTTCTGAATTAAACTATTCAATCCAGCCTGCAACAGAACAGAGAATGCTCTCACACAGAGTAGCAAAAGTAGCAAAAGTGTGTGTGGCAATACCTTGAGCCAGGGACTGCTGATGTGCAACTGGAGATGCAATGATTCTTACACAATTCTACCCAGTTTTACACTGGTGAAAGCTTGTTTTGCTATCAGTAATTTTTCTGAGTTAGTCCAATCTTAATTAGGAAAATTCTGGTATTCCCCATCAGCTGTATTGCACTGTATGCAGACTAATTGATTTCAGCTGGACTATTTATAAACACAGACATCTACTTATGCACTTGAACAAGAGCTGGCACAATTGAGCTTTAACAGATGTCCAAGTTTAGAGATGCTGGGCTTAGTTTTTGCCTTGCGCTGGAACGGCATCAAAATAAAAACTTAGATTGGAAATAAATCCGACCTCAGAGGATATATAAGAAAATGTTCTTATTTTTACTTTGCTGTGATTCTGGTCATTGAGTTTCTTTTCATAGAATGTTTGAGACTCTGTTTTAGAGATTATTAATATCAAGTTGTAAGTAAAGTGTTTATTAAAAAATGATATATTGCTAACTTTTGAAGCTGTCATTAGCTGATTATAAATGAATAATTTTCTGAAGGAGTTAATTCAATCATGTATTCTTAGAGGATTCTGTGATATTAAAAAATGTATCATAAGGAGAAAAACTTAATAACTGACAGAGGTCACAGTTACATAAAGAAGAGTTGAAAAATGGAAGAATATAAGAATGAAAGAGCCACATGCAATCATGGAGGAGACAGATACATCAGTGCAAAGTTGTCACAGTTCAGCTCAGGATCAAGCTGGCTGCAGGAATCATCATAAATATCTGACATGTTGAGGTTAAAGAAATCTGAGCATTACAATAGCTTGATAATAGAACCAGGTTTGAGTAAACAGATTTGCTAAACACTTAGAACTCCTGGGCTTTTTCAGTTAATTGACAATTATTAACAGTTTACTTTTGTTGTTGTTGTTTTCTGATTTACTCTAGAGAAGCTAAGGCTTTAAAAGGATTTAATTCTTGATTTAATTTTATTAGTGGAATTTGGAAAGGATGGCTAATTTTAAGGAGGAGTTTGGTTCAATACTGTGACTTAATATCATAATACACCAGTGAACAATTAAATATCAAAATTATCCTGGCAGATTTCCAGATACCAAATTTTGCTTACAGAAATTCTTAATCTAGACATCTAAGAATGCTTTTGTAGTATGATAGTAATATGAAAATACAGTAAAAAATGAATAAAGCAATTGAAAATATTTCCTCTGCAAATATAAGATAATGTCATGTCAGCACAAGATACCAGCTAATGTACATTACAGCTCTGAAATTTGAGGTTCTCACAATGGGAATAAATGCAACAACTTACATATTTAAAGGGATTTTCTTATTGTCTCTGCTGATCTGGGAACTCAAAAAAATATTGTTTAAGGTTATAAATGTCTTTATTAAAATTACAATTTCAGTCTAATTTATTTTAACAAGAATTGTAATGTATTCTGCCCTTTGATCTCTTAGCTAGAAACGCTGCCTGTTGTTCCATTATTCCACCATCCATTTGCAGATAACAATACATCAGAACCTTTTTCTTGCTGCAGAAACAATGCCCTTTATTTGAGAAAGGACATTGTTTTGACAGATAAAGTAGGCATTTGATAAATTGGAACAGGTTCTGAATTATTTTGAGGGGAATGTGTGCTACATCTGTCTGCTGATTTTCCACTGAAGCAGTGCTTAACTTTCTTGTCTGTTTGTGATTTATTGAGCTGCAGAAAAGGTTAGGAAAATTTCATGGCTCTTCTCTTATAATTTGTAAGTGAATCAAAACGCGTTTGTTACTGTTTATGATGCTCAAAAGACAGAATTATCCCAAAACATTTATACACAACAAAGACTGTAGTGACAACAACAACAAAGGTAAACAAAATAATGATCTTCTAAATTATTAATAATACTAATACAACACTGAAAAGAAATTCAGCTGTTGGAATGCATGGAATGTTAATAAAGTATTTGGGTGTCTATTCAATCACATTTTTAGAGGAGATAATTACAGGGAATCTTATTACATATGTTTCCAAAATACTTCTATAGTTTATTAATATTTATCAAGAACTTCTCACAAGCTAATGTAAAATGCTGGCCACAAGGAAGTCAAAACATCTGTATTACTCAGCATTCAGATCTGAATTTAATTGCTGGAGCAGAGACCATTTTTTGTTGTTTGAGACATCTTATGGGATCCTATCTAATCTGTAAATGGAAAGGCTGTTACATATGGTTGTCTTTAATAACCTACATCTTTTCAAATACCATGCCTGTATTTTGGTAACCAAATAAGGAGGAAATCCATCTTCAAACTATTGATCCTAAAATTCAGTTGCTTCAATGTAAATGTTTGCATATGATCCAAGTTTTTAAGTTCTCATTACAGTTAACTGAGAGTTTATTAATAAATCCAGTGTAATCTCATGACCACTGTAAGCTGAAGAGGTCCAAGAGCTCCATACAGTCATCTGAACCTCGCTGTCTAGTGTTATTTTAAACTTTTTAGGATTTCAGATAGATCTATATTAAAAAAGGGAAGAAAAATAAAAAAAGAGGGAAATTCACTCTGTTCTGAACCAACAGTCAGCAGTCTCAGGCCAGGTGGAATCATGTAGGGTATTTCAGACAACACTATACACTTGTCATGTCAGCCCTGTGCACACACCTTCGGCACCTCCATGGTTTGTAGATGGCATGGGATGCCTTTGCAGAGTGTGCAGCTGAATGAAACACCATTAATTGCTCCGAAAAAAACATCAAAGTGAGTGTCAGTTGACCAAACATATGTTCAATAACATTGAGATACCTGTTTTCCTGTCTGACATCCAGTTTATGCTTCAGAAGAACACACATTTCCCATAGATCCTTTTTCATCTCTACTTCTTACATAAATTTCTTACTTAGATGCCTAGGTGGGTAGCCAAATTCAACTCCTATGGGGGAACAAGTGCACCTCCTCAGGGACAACTCATCCCACATAGTTAAGTATTTTTTTGTTTGGGATTGGTGTGTCTTTGGAGAACAGATGAAGCCTACCTCCTAATTATCTACCTTAGTGCTGACTGAAGATGAAGGTAGCCACTAATTTTATAATTTAATTTGTGTGAAAGTAATGTTGATGCTTTCTATTACTCTCTTCATTTTATTTCAGTCTTCTTATATTACAACTACATCATAATGAACATTAGACATATACAAAAACATAGAACAGTGGATGAGATGTCTCTGAAGACTATCCCCTTAATTCCCTGAAACACAGCTACTGCATATGGCCTTTCTTATGACATTTAACATGCAAAAGTTAATCTTGTTTAGTTGGTTTCTTCTTCTATCAACCTCCTGTTGATGCAACTCTCATGCTGTATAAATTTAAAAATTCTTCATTCATATCTTATACAGGGGAAACATATGTGGAATTGTGTCACTGGTGGATGTAAATTCAGTAGTTATTATCCATCTGGGATTCAGTTTTGCTACCAGTTTGTTTTCCTGTTTGAGAATGATTGCAAACAACTGGCAAAGTGACGTGATGCACCTCACAGGTTTAAGATATACAGTTACATTATAAATGCCTTATCCCCTTTTTTTTACCAATTATTTGTTTATTGTTTACCATTTAAAAAGAAGTGTATTCAGAAGCTCCCAATCATGACAGCTGCTATGGAACAGATAAGATGCATTGGCTAATCCTACTCCACAAAACCAGAAAAATACTTCTAAACTTTCATGACATCCAGTTATCCCCAAGCAACCAATACTGCATCATCAATAAAAACAAGTTGTGATGCCATTAAATCTCCTGCAATTAAAAAAAAAAAAAATGTACAATTCTACAATTCAAAATTGTCCATTGTCTTTTTTCCTTTCTTTTTCTTTCTCTTTTTGAGTGAGGCTACCCAATGACAATTGCTTTATCATGTATTGGCCAATTCTTGTTGTATGAGAATGAGTTGTTTTGACATTGACAAGAAAGGAAATAAGGAATAGATGAAATATATAAATATTGTTACCCATGAAAGCAATGTATAAAGAAGATTCTTCCTTTTAAATTAGAGGAGAGGAATAATTTGATATTAATCAAGGTGAAAGAAGGAACAGAAATGAACCGCAGCAAAGGACTTTTTTTGACACGACAAGGTTTTGGTAGCAGGAGGGCTGCAAGGGTGACTTCTGTAAGATCAAAGCTGCACCCGCCTCAGAGCCCGTTTCAGTTGACTCTGAGGTGATCCCATCACTGCCCAAAACGGAGCTGTTCATCAATGCTGCTGGGTCCTCTATGATGTCATATTTATGAAAGGATAAAAAATATACAGCAGCTGTGAGTGAGTGGAGTAAGAAAATGCGAGAGAAACAGCACTGTAGGCACCAAAGTAAGAGAAGAAAGAAGGTAGAAGATGGTCCAGGCACTGCTGCATTTTCCCTGCAGCTCATGGAAGACCATGCCAGAGCAAGTGTCCCCACTGCAGCCTATAAAGGGCTCCACTCTGGCTCTCTGGCAGCCAGGCAATTTAACCCACTACAGACTTTCAAATCAAAAGGAAAGTTCTCTGTCTTGAATAATCATTTGAATAGGTTGTCAATGTTTTTCTGCACGTGTGGGTACAATTCTCAAGAGAAGCATCTACTGTGTGCTCTGAAACACAGGAAGATAAATCAGAGGAAAAAAACCCAACTGTGCTGCTCTCCAGGAATATGTTCAAATCAAATACTTAAAATACATACAGTAATACGTTGTGTACGAATTTGTTTAAAGTATATTCTGGGTGGTAGACTTATAATTGATATTATATAGTACAACAATAACAATTTCCTACTTGTCACAACTATTTGTAACATCTGTGTCCTTAGTTTTCTGTGAGCAGGCATTGAGCAACAGTGGTAGGCAAAAAACCCCAAACAATTAAAAAGCTACCCCAAGACATCAACAACAACAAATACACCACAACAAAGAAAGAAACCCTACTTGACTTCCATTCTTCAGCAATTCTAATTCACAGTCTCTTACATCAATATAGGGAAGGAAGCATAATAATAAAACGCAATTGGAAAATATGCCGGCTTCTCCACTAAAGCTGTGGATGGCTATGGCACAGGCACCTTTCTCTGCTGTGTGCAGGTTGTATTGATGCCTGCTCACACTGCCTGCTCACACTGCTCTGCATTGCCCTGCTCAATGTGTACTCAAATAGTGAAGGTCAAATCTTGTTTTTACTTTCAGTGACCTCTGTGTTTAATCTACAACCAAGTGGTATTGAGGTGACTTATTTATTGTTTAAAATCCTTATGCCTCCTTGAGTTTTAGCAAACATCCTGGGAAGGCTGCTGAATGAATTATAAAGGACTTGTGTTCAAAGGCAGGGGGATATTCACAAGGAAGCAAGTGGCTGTAGTGCTGGAAATGTGGTGTTATGGCTAGGGCTGGAATGGCATTTTCATTCAAAGCAGCATTTTTCAAAAGCTTTTCATTTCACTACCTGTCAGGAGGATATTTCTCATGCTTGTTCTTCCCCCTCAGCACAATGTTTTGGAAAGATTGGTAAAATTCCATTGTGCTATATTTGAAAATTTAATATTGAAAATGTATTTTCACTACCTAGGGAATTATTCAGAGTCCTCTCACATTCTCAGACACTTCAGCGTGTTTTATTTAGAATACTGTAAGGCCTGATTCTACTAAACCAGTCAGCTTTTAATGAGATTGATATTAAGAGACGTACGCACAATAACCCAGACTAAGATTTTTAAGGGCTCAGAACAATTTCCCATGCTTTATTTGATGGCTTATTTTTGAAAATACATGTTTTTATTAAAAAAAAAAAAAAAGATATTTCACCTGCTTAAGGATTTCTTATCTGCTTCCATGTCACTGTGCAGTTTATAGAGGAGAATGAATGTCTAACATAGCATCAAATAGGGATGAAAATTTGAAAATGGACCACATTTTAAAGATTTATCAAATACTAAACCTTTTTATAGCTCAAGTCATGGTAGTGGAACGTGCCCTTCCATTTTCAACTGCTTTTATTAACAGAGTGTTAATACCTTCTCAATTTTGATGTATTTTGTTGGCTTGAGTTGTTGGGGTTTTTTGGGGTTTTTTTCCTTTCTTTTTTGTTTTTATTTGTTTGTTTCTTTTGTTTGCTTGTTTGGTTGGTTTGGTTTTTTGGGGTTTTTTTCCTTTCTTTTTTGTTTTTATTTGTTTGTTTCTTTTGTTTGCTTGTTTGGTTGGTTTGGTTTTTTGGGGTTTTTTTGGGGTGGGCAAGGGGATGTTGGTTTGTTGGTTTTTTTTTAAAATTATTATTTCTCAGTTTGCTTTTTAACCCAGAGAAGGATTAGACATGTGAGCAGTGTAGACCTGTGAGGAACAGAAGCCATCTATCCCTAGTAGCTGCAAGAGGATTTTCTCCTAAACCAGACTTCATGTCAGAAAGAAAAAATTGCGGCATGTTGAGATTGGACATTTGAATCTGTCGCCACCAGACTTCGTGTCAGAAAGAAAAAATTGCAGCATGTTGAGATTTGACATTTGAATCTGTCTCCAGCCCCTAGCTGCCTATGCCACTTGTGGAAGATGCTACCACAGGAACAGGAAGAGCTAAACTGATCCTCAGCATATTTTGGACTTACAGGCAGTCACATTAAGGTAAGTTAATGCTGAATTCAAGTTTCTTTAACAGGTTAGCCTTGATTAAGAAATAGGTTTTCATTCATCCGCCCTTGCCACAGGGACAACAGCCTCTGATAACAGGCTGGGGCAGATGTATGATATGAAAAATGCATTAGTTTAATCCACAGCCAAATATCTGTCAATGTTGTTAATGTAAATTGGCACAACTCCATTCAGGTCACCAGCAGAGGGTCTGAGTATGCAGATTTTAGAAAAATCAAAAAAAAAACCCACAACCAAACAAAAAATTTCGAAAAAACCCAAAAACAAATATCAGAAGACAAAAACACAAAACCAAACCAAAAACTAGGACCATTTTGTGCCATCTATAAGCTTAAAGCTATTTTAAAACAGATCACTCCACTATAGTCAATGATGCTGAAAGAAAAAAGTTCAAGACGTATCTGATTTATTGAATCTTTTTTGTTGTTATTATTTTCACCACTCTGTAAGCTGTCATCTGATAAAAATCTATTGTCTATTTGTCTATTACAGGAAAAAATATTTGTCTTGCAAACTCTTACCATCAGACACTGTGGAAAACTCATGAGACATTAACAGCTCAAAAGAAAATAATTTAAAATCATCTCACTGAACTGATAGTGAAGCTATGATTGTGATTATAAATTGCTGATAATAATTAGGTTTTCAGCACTTATCTCATAGTTATTTTAAACCAGATAATCATTTAGTAAAGAAAGATTTGGATTCAGTCATATATCTTTGCACCATTATCTTTGCTTTCTTTTTCTAGACTTTATCTCTGTTCAAAACAACTTTCATATGCACACAAAAATAAAAGGTCATGCTGCATGACAATAGAAAGCTCAAGACTAACCAAAGGGATACTGAAAATACTCTTACCAAAACTTTATTGCTTAGTGGTAAATGCATTTTCAAGGAAAACGCAATGAGAGTAAAGGGACAAGAACACAATGGCCGTGTAAAGATACAAGGTGAATAATCTGAGTCTGTCAAAGAAAAATATTCAGTTTGCTATTTGGGGGAGAAGAATTTCCATTAAATAAATGTATACAGATTAGATATAGATATATGCATATGAAAATTTGGACTTTATAATGACGTCATAAGATTGATAAATCTGGACATTATGAAACTTTAAACTTTACTAGATCAAGCAATCAATAACACCTTTGTTACTGGTTACTTTTCATATCTTATAACCATCAGCATTATGAACACAAAACATTTAGTCTTTAAGACTTCTTAAATTAGATCTCAGCATAGAGTACTGTATAGCTGATAATGTTTACATTTATTTAGCACTAATGGCTATAGTACTTGACATTTCACTGGGCTGAAGTTGATGAGCCTTCAGAGCCCTTTAAGTCAAGTTGCAGCTGAAGTTATCTTACATTCTTTCTTCTCATTTTCTTCACTGGTGTACAGTGTTTTATTCAAATGCTCGTGCTCCCCTGAAAAACAGGAGGGTCTCCTCTGCTCTCATTGCTGATTATATTGGATTTTATGTTGTTTGTCAGGGTATTCTGTCTATTTTTAGCCCTTTGGTATTATCTTGCCCTTTGTCTGCCAGGATTTTTTGCTTAGATCCTTACTGTATCAAGATCACATGGATAGTATACTGCTGTAATATGCTTATATTTTGTATAAGCTCTAAAGGTTAAACAATATTATATGGTTATACATTTTTATTAGTTGCACCATGTGTGATTTTTTATGCTTTTATTTGGGTTCAAGGGAAAAAAAATATATTTATAATTTATAGTTGTCTCAGGGTTCTGTTAAGTTGTATAAAGGATAATAAATGGCTTCAAAATCATAACCAGAACCTTTTATTTCAGTCTTCTACAATGGAACATGAAAACATGGTCTCCTGAGGTAACTGCTTGTTCTTTCAAGCGGAGTCGCTCTGCATGTGTGACAGGAAAAACTCAATATGCATTCTGCAAATGAATCAATAAAAATGGATTCTAAATCTCTATCTTTCTTCCTGCTCAGAAACAATCCAAATATTTTGAACTATGGATACATGCTTTTCCACTGCTCAAGAGGTTGCCATCAATGTACTTCATAAATGTTTCCCAAGTATATTGGTCTTAAGATTTGACAATAATTCAGGGATTTATTTTTCTCTTTTAAGCATTTGCCAACCTCTCTTAAAAGTGTTGGGATTCATTACTGAGGTTTTCTGTTATTAGTTTTGATCAAGGTGTCATTTGTACAGGCATTTGGTTGAGATTTTAAGAGTATTCCTGTAGCCAGATGTAGAAGAGGACCCTGAAACCTTGCAAAACTTTTGTGTCCATGCACCATGTTGAGTTTAAGAATTTAACCTGTAAGCTCCACCAGACAAAGTAAAAGCCAATATATTTTCTTTTGGAAGGAGTAAAAAAAAAAAATAAAGAAAATAAGGCAGGTGCCTTATTAATGTTACAGGAAGCTGTGGATTGCCTGAGGATTGTAAGAGGAATATGATGACTGGATACCCAGCAGAAGACAAAAGGTACATCTGAATCAGATTCTCACTTCGATTAAGAAGGCTTAAAGAAGATAATTCTGTGAAACTGGAATCATAAACACATATTCCTGTCTGCAGCTAGACATGACAATTTATTATTTGAGCACCAAATATATCTTCTCTATGCAATAACTGATGCTACAAGTCCTCTTCCAAAATAGCTTACCTCTCTCCTAGAGAGATTCCTGGCCTCTGCTTATTCCTATCATGAAAAGACCAAACCTGCCACATCCTTCGAAAACCATGAACAATAGACTGAATTAATTGAGAGTATTTTGTAATCCAGGTATTAAGCTGACATTACTATTCAGCAAGGAGCATAAGTGTAATGTATATCAAATATTGTCACATAGATAAAAGTACCATACAACCATTACATTTAAAGGTATCTTGACAATCAAGTTATCTAGGGATGTTGATCTCACTTTCAAGAACTATTTATTTAATTTCAGAGAAGAGAAAGCTCAAGAGCTGAAAACAATTCTCGGAGTGGTAAAGGCAATTCTGGGTAAGTTTTTGGGGGAAAAAGGGAAAGGATCATTACCTGTAAACTACAAACTCATCTCCTCCTTCATTGTGTGTCCTTATTCTAATTTAATTCTTTGTTTTTTTATAAAGCTGATTTTCATAATTGAACATAAAATAGAAACCAAACTTTGTCAGAGCAGGAAGTAAAATTGAGTTCTCACTTCGTGGATAAGGGTTGTAATTATTACAGGCAGTGCCGCTTATTTCTTCAAATTCTAGATATTCTGGAATTCAATTACTCTCATGAATTAACTCACTGTCAGTCACAATGTTGCTGTAATCACAATGGCAAAGATAATATGGTGTTTCTAGAGGGAGTTTATATGTTTTACTTAAGTAGTACAGATGGAAGAAATAAAAAATATTTTACAACCCTTCCTTATTCTTTAACAGAAGTAACAAACTTCAAAGCTAAACACAAACTGAGAACAATTTGTCTGAGTTTAATTAGATTTTCACTGGCTCGACCAAATACAAAGCAAGGAACCCCTCTCCTGTGCAATAGAGGTGATGGTAGCAGCGAGCAAGGCATTAACAAGATGAGGTTCCAATCTTACTTTTAGACTATAAAGAAGTTCATTTGTTTATAGTCACTTAGATAATGACAGTTTTCATCCAATGTCTCTGATTTTGATAGCTGTAGCAGTAGATTTTTGGGTCAGTGAGATACAAATGTGGGATAGTGTCTTTCTGGTCGTGATATGAATTTTCTGCACTTGAACTCAGTGAAAAATATAGCAGATACAGAAGAGAAGAGAAGAGAAGAGAAGAGAAGAGAAGAGAAGAGAAGAGAAGAGAAGAGAAGAGAAGAGAAGAGGAGAAGATTTAAAATTGGTCATAGAATTACCATTATCATGTTTTAATTGTCTTAATATTGTTTTTCAGTTATTTTTAGTTTATTTAAGGTCTGTTTTTCAATATACTAACTTTCATTCTCGAGACAATATATCTCTCTTTAAAGTTTTGCGTATGTTTCTAACCTTTTCTAGGTCACTTTGCTTTGTATCATTTCTCAATGGTGTTTGCAACAAATTCCAATTTGGTATCATCTGCAGATTTAATTAATGTGCTGTTTACCTCATCTTCCAGATAAATTACAGATACATATTCTCAGTTCAACAGTCAAACACCATCTGCAGCTTCTCTCTATCTCTCAGGCACACCCTGCACTTGCCCTCCTACACATGTACATATTCCAGTCCATCTGGATATCTTTACACAAAACTCATACTCATGAATTGGGATAACCCTATCAGTTCCATTCTGTTCATGCAAAGATTATACCACTGCAGGTGTGCATTATTAAAATTTTTCAAGAGATCTGCTAATTAGAGATTCTTGTCCATGATACCCAGACAATAGCTGAGATGACAGTGTGTGAACATTTAGCGGAATAATTTCCAAAGTAGCTTTTAAACTTTGTGTATGAACTGGAATTTAAAGCGCACCAGATTTTGATTAGTCAGGTCTTAGTTTTTAATGTCCAAAACACCAAATATTATTTGGGGGGGAGGGGTGTCTCTTACTGTGGTCACTGGAAAACTGAACAGCTGAAGTGCACGTGGAATCCTGAATGATCAACGTTGGAGATCAGCGCAATTCTGAATATACAGCCTATACACAACATTTAGTTTCATAATATCACTGGGATATATATTCTGACAGATCCAGACTGCCTTTATAATATTTGGACAGAACTGGCAATGTCAAGGCATTATTCATGTCTCTACTCGTAAATGGCTCCTTTATAATGGGATTAATTGCCCTCAAAACTGCTACAGTCATTTATTTAGATGCAATATAGTCCAGTCTACACTCCAGGCTTTTGAGAAGACCATATAAAAATGTTGCATGTAAGAAGATTATTTCCCTATATGTTATAAAGGGAAGCATTTCTTAACTTTGTTCTCTAAATCAGTAGTCTTAATAAATAGGAATAGAAGGGAGGATCCAGCAAGACCATGAAAATTGTGACTATTTGTCACACTTCATATGTAATTATTGTGCATTCATTGTTATTAAGCATTTATTCTGGAAGAAATGTTAAACCCTATCTGTAGGACTTTGATCTGGCCCATTGCGTGGTGTCTGCCTTGTATTTGACAGCTTTTCACTTATTTCTCTCACAATGGTTAGGTATTTTGTCATCTTGCTGTTAATTTCTTAGTCTTTTTCAATAGCAGTGCAATAAAAATTTCACCTATTCCATTTTACACTCTCATGGGAAAACAAGGCAGTGGCATCTGGCAAATACTGTGAATAATTTGAGTAGAACGGAACATATTTTGATTTTCAGGGGGTTCATGTATTCCAGAGGAAAAACAAACTTTTGTCTGGCAATATATCTTTTTTTGTCATAGAAATAACAGATTGTAGTATGTAGCTCTTTACTACTAAGGAAAAAAGGCTAAGTTTAAAGTTTTTATATTGACAAAGAGTAACAATATGTTAGTAACCAGACAAACTGGAGGCATCTGTGGGAAGGATGGTGATATAACACAGCTGACCTTAATGCCCCATACCTAGTAAGAGTTTCAAGCTATCATTTAGAGAGAATGCGTATTGTATGCATTTGAAATAAATTGTTGAAATACAGTTTTAATGATAGCAACCACAAAAACACTTAGCATGTTCACTCAAACACAAATATTTAATCCTCTGAATTCTTTAAATCTCTGCTCTCCTTTGGGAATGAAATAACTGCAGGGCTCAATTTGTACTGGTAGCTTAATGATTAAAGATGAAAAATTCTTTGCCTATGCATCTGATTTTTATATGCCTTGTTTTACTACAAATCCTATTAAAATGAACTCTTTTTTTTTTTGTTGCTGGGAGTAATTGGATCCAATACTTCACAACTGCAAAAAAAAAAAGTTAGCTCCTGTTTTGAAGGCTGGTTGCTGTAAGGGAATTGACAGTAGGGAGCAAAAAAAA
>VZRN01001643.1:1757598-1846175 GCA_013397935.1 Dasyornis broadbenti
AAAAGTAGGACTCCATTATGTAAAGGCATGCAAGCAAAAAGAAACTTGCCATCTGGGTTCAGCTTTCTGTTATCTGAGAATATTCAATCTCTAAATGAATGAACTTGATTATAATAAAAATAAAACTGTGACTTTGTCACTTATTCTAGACATTTATTCTCAGATTGCCCACCTAGGATGATATACAAGTCCTCTAAAACATTTAATACTGCACTGAGTGGACACTTAGGAATTATGAAAATGAGTTGCAGACTGAAATTCTTAGATATGGTCTGTCAAGCCTGTAGTGAGAATAACACAATTACTACAGTCATCTTCTGCAATAAAATGTTGGTAAACATAGTTATTATGTATGACTTTCTCAACAAAAAATGCTATATTTTATTTATTCTATTAAAAAGTATAAAATAACTTCAAAATAAGTATTCCAGAGTCCTGTGTGGAATACTGAAGTGAATACTGACAGACCTATATGTTTCTCTGACACAAAACAACCATATAAATCTTCCCTACACAGCTGCAATTTAGTGAAATATGCAGTTTTCTGTTTTCCATTACTATATACAGTATAAATTCTTTCTGCTGGAAGACAGATTGTGACAAATTTGCAAACAGCATCTGTATTCATACTTTTGAAGCACTAATTTATCTGGCAATAAAAACTTTGATTTCCCAAAAGGAGTGCCAGGCCTCAAAACTAATGACTGTTTTTGAGACTTAACTGAGTTTTCAGCTTTAACATTTTCTTATGAGTTACAGTGCTCCTATGGAAAAATATACAACTTAACAGCAAGCAGAGAGCGTTAAAAGGGTCATACAAAACATAAATCTGTATGCTTAGTTTACGCATGTGTATAATTTATATAAACAAAATTTTGCCTAAGTACACTTTCTATTGAAGAAAAAGCTTTTGTTAACAGCATGACCCAAAAGAGTAACGATGGATATCTGCAGAGTATCCCATACTGGAAAACAAGTTTTACATAATGGCAAAATAATTAAATCAGAAGGCATGCCGATGGAATTCCTAAAGTACATTTAAAATCTGTGGTATGTCTCTCTTCTCACACTAAACATCTTATAGCTCCACAGAAGCACCTTTCATTTTTTTAAAAAGTGTTTTAGACACCATCTTGTAAGGTACTTTTTTCTGTCAGTTAGTGGAGGCATGTAACCTGAGAAGACTGTGTGCATAGCTATCTGTTAGAAATAATTGTGTTAAAGCCATTATTTAGAAAAGCACAATTTCTCCAAGAAAAATGATTATCAAGCTTTCATTTGAAAACATCATGAAGAAAATTATTGCTAAATATTAAAAAAAAACCCAAACACACTCCCCACCAAACCCCAAAACAGAACTCCCTCCCAAAACTCTCAAACCAGAGAAGCTTAAAAATCCATTTTTTTAATACAGACAGTCATATACAAGCCTATATATGTGGTGTATCTGTAAAAAAAAAATATTTTTTCTATTGTGATAGCCATTCAATAGATGAAAATAACATTAATAGCACCTCTAAAACCCAACAAACCCATAACCTGGGTGTAGGTTTTAATTTTGCCTACATTAGGCAAATAGTTTTCCTAAATTGACAATATATTTTTCCCTATTTCGGGTTTTCTTGAGGTGAGACGTGGAATATAAAATACTCCCACAGAGACTGTAACCTTTCTTTGTATTAAAATATATTGCGTACTCGATATGTGACTTACAAGATAGTCATACAGCAAGGGTTGTGGTGGGCTTAGTATCTTCCTCTATTTTTAGGAAAACAAACTTTTGTATAGAAAGTTTTTTTTTAATTTAGGACAATAGTTAAAGAAGGCAGAGAACTATGAACTGTTACAGAAAATGTTTAGACATAGATACTGAGAAGAACAGTAAAAATGCAAGGGGATAGGTACTAGACAAAATTAGGGTAGAAAACAGTCCAAGAAATTGGTAAGGGATACAGAGGAATGGTTTTCTTCAAGTCTGAATAGCATATAAAAGAAATTAAATTATTCCTTATTGCCAGCTGTCTTCAGAAAAGGGGTTGATGGATCCAGAACGTAGCAAACCAAACACATAAGAGACCCTTGACTGGACACTCAGCCTTTCCTACAAGCTGAAATTTTGAGTTTTATGTTTTCTTGAAAACCTGATCCTATAAATTATAAACACAAGGAAATACTACACATTTCAGAAGAACAGTATTTATGACTTGCCACAAGTACTGGTAGAGCTCTTTTCTGTATCTCCCAAAAAGTCCTGAAGCCCATGTTACTGAGGTAACCAAAACACATCTTACTGGTGTCAAATATATAACATAGCTTCATTATGAGAATGAATCTGTATTATTACTATAATTCTGTAATTGCAATCATTTCACAGATAAGAGTTTGAAAAACATATATTAGCTAAAATCTTTGGCTATATGTACATCTATATAAATATTAATGTGTATCTATGTATATACTTAAATATATTATCTGTGTGGTGTATAATCTGCCATAACATATGTCTGTACCACGCTCGTATTCAGCAGGAGCTATAAGTATGAAATAGGACCTAAGTATCTCAAGCCAGACTAGTTATCAATATAGAACAACCGATTGCTAGGTTCCTAATCTTTTGATGGCAACGTGAGCTTAGATACCTGTTTTTACATTTTTAGATGTCTTGCAACAGCTGTACGAGACTTTCAGATGTGATAAAAGACACGCGGCAGACAGGAAAGATATCTAGGGAATTTCAAGGGGTATTTGATTAGTTCTTCTAGACCTCTAATCCAAGCTAGTCAGATTGCATTCACAGTTGATGAAGGCTCTAGAGAAAAGTCATATGAGGAGCAGCAGAGGCACCCGAGGTTCTTTATCCTGGAGGAGATTTAGAGACCTTACTGCTTTTTACGACTTCCTGAAAGGAGTTTGTAGTTAGGTGGAAGTCAGCTTCTTCTCCCAAGTAAGAAGTGATCAACAAGAAGAAATGGCCTTCAGTTGTGCCAGGGGAAGTTTAGACTGGATATCAGAAAATATTTCTTCACTGAAACAGTTGTCAAGGATTGGTATAGGCTGTTCAGGGAAGTGGCTGAATCTTCATTCCTGGAGGCATTTAAAAGACAGGTAGCTGGGGCACTTAGTGACGTGTTTTAATGGTGGATGTGTCAGTGCGGGGTTAATGGTTCAACCTGATGATCTAAGGGTCTTTTCCAACAGAAATGATTCCATAATTCTATGAATTTACAGAGAGGTAGGTACCTCCAGAAGTTTATTATGAGATATGTCAAAATTATATTTGTGATGTACATCTGATGTCAATAATGTGAGGATGTGACTTGATATCCTGATCCCCTAAGTTTCCAGGTGAGAGCCCTGGCCCCTGCAATAGCTTCCTTCCAATTCATGAATTAGACACTTGTTTCTATAAAAATACAGGAACTGAAAGAGGAATAGTGAATGATCAGATTTAATTCTAACATGGAGTCAAGACACGTCTGGGACACAAACTCAATGTAACGTGTGTCAGAGGTGTTCCCTCTGTAGCTGAAATTTAACTCTAGGTTTAGACACTGAGATAACTTTCTTACTCACATGCTTGTACTCTGACTACTATAAATGTTATATACATGACTGATTCAGAAATAGAAGTCTAAGTTTAAATGACAAAAATAGGAATAATGAATCCATCTTAAGAATGTAATTCATGTGAAAAAATACTTTGGAAATTTTGAGTTACCTCATCAATACCTCATCAATATTTCTAGTTTTGCTTTTATCATCTCTTGTAAGTAGAAAGGTAAGATGTTCCTTTTTCCTTGTATTAGCTCTTGTTATATTGGCTTTTTAAAATGCTTGACCTTTACTATTGCAACCATTCCAGTTTTGTATTTACATTTCTGAGGGTTTTAAGCAGGCACTACATCTTCATAAATCCAAAGGTAAGCACAAACCGATGTTTGGTTTGAAAAGAAAGAAAAAGAAAAAAAAAAAGAAAAAGAAATCCTTTTAGCTTCTATACCCCGAGGCTTTAGAAATCAGAATTAACGAAGCTTTTACCCATTCCAGAAATGCCTAGTGACTCACAAACTGAAAGGATGTCAATTAAGTGCTCATATGCCTCTAGTAACCATATTAAACTGAGAAAGGAAAAATAGTCTTTACAGAAAATGTATACTGTTTTTTTTATTTTAAACATTCACCCTTGGCTACAGAATATCTTGATGGAACTCTATTTGCACAAATGTATTATATGAATACAAATTTGATCATCCTGGAATGCAGAGCAGAAATGTGGTAAAAGGTTGTGCAAAATTGCTTGCATAGAAATACAGCTTAAGGGTCTGACACCTGACTCCTCCATGACCTTTCCTCTCTGTTCCCATTTCATGATCCAGGTGCATGGATGTAGGAGCATCCAGCTTCATGCCTCCTTGATAAGACAGAAATGTGTCTCTCAAGGCTTAGGTGAGTGTCGAAACATTTCAGGACTCTTGACATCCTTGGCCATTTTGAATTATAGCAGGTGTGTGTAACAGGAGCTACCTTTCCTCATCCCTCAGATAAGAGAACAGTATTCACTTTGAACATTGTACAGACTTTGGTCAGCACCATATAAGAAAGATATGAAGTTATTAGCAAGTATCCAAAGGAGGGCAATGAAGATGGTGAAGGGCCTTGAGGGGAAGCCCTCCGAGGAGTGGCTGAGGCTACTTGTTCTGTTCAGGCTGAAGGAGACAGGGGAGACCTCACTGCAGTTACAGATTCCTCAGGGGAAGAGGAGGGGCAGGCACTGATCTTGACTCTCTGGTGACCACTGACAGGGTCTGAGGGAATGGCCTGAAGCTGTGTCAGGGGAGGTGTAGGTTGAATATTAGAAAATGGTGGTTGGACACTGGAACAGAATCCCCAGGGAAGTGATCACAGAACCAAGCCTGACACAGTTCAAGAAACATTTGGACAGTCCTCTCAGGTACATGGTGTGACTCCTGGGGATGGTCCTGCGCAGGGCCAGGAGTTGGACTTGATGATCCTTGGGGGCTGATTGCAAATTTTCATTATCCCTTCTTAAGTTTTCTTAGGATGTACTTCAGGTTTAACTTGACTCATAAATTCTGGTCCATCATATTATAAGCAGTTTTAAGGCTAAGATAACAAAAGTCTTTTTTTTTTTTAATGAAATACTTTATAAGATTTTAAAATTCAAACAGCTATCTCAGCTATTTGAATAGTGAAGATCTAAAACCTGTATCCATGCTGCTTTTTTAATTAAAATTTTACCCAAAGGAAAACAGTATTCAACAGTATGCCAGTTTCTTCTCTCCAGAAATTGTATAGTGAATTGTTTGCACATACCATAAGGTGCCCCAGCGTCTTGGGTTTTCATATGGTAACTGACTGATCTCTTTTCCCTGCTGTTATGCTTTTGACCTGAATTAATTGATATTAGCAATAGCATTCAGACTGTACTGATTACCTAAACAGGTAGTAAAAACAAAAATGTGAAGGACAAAGTCATCATGTTCATTCACTTGCAGACAGGGTGTCATTGGTATAATGTCACTCAGGGAGAAAACTCACTGGATTCTAAAATACAAAAGTAATTTCTGGGAACTCTAAAACTGATTTTTGTCTATGAGTGCCATATTAAACCAAATTTAGCTCAAGATTGGTAATTGCTATGCAAACATAAAGCAGTTTTAAGTTTGAAAAGACCGAGTAACTGTCCTTTTATGTCTCTATATGACATAAAACATATCTTACAATGTCCAGAGAATCTTCATTTCAAAACACATAAAGGTTGAAGAAATTAAACTAACAGGAAATTGGAGATTTTGCTTAAAAATTGTCTCATTGCACATATGCTCATTAAAATCATTCAATTTATGACAAATTGTTACAGTTACTAGTTTTCCTTTCCACCTTCTCAAGCCACATGTTGGGACGCCAATTATGTTGTATTTTAAGCCTGGCCAAAAGCCAGGCACCCACAAATTTACACACCCACACCCAGGGCTCATGAGTTGAGATAAGGAAACCCGGGAGAAGACTCACTCAAATAGGCAAAAAAGGACTAAGCTTGAAAAAAGTTGCAAAAAGTGATTTATTTCTAACAGAGTCAGAGGAGTAAAGGAGAAATAAAATAAACCTTTCAAGGACACTGCTTCTCCACTCACCCCCCTCCCTCCTTCCCAGCAGCTGCACAAGGGAACAAGGCATGGGGAGGGTAGGTCAGTTCATCACCCAGATCTTCTTCCCCTGCCCGGGGAGAGGTTCTTTTCCTCTGCGTAGCCATGGGTCTCACCGTCGGCAGCCCGCCCGACACTGCTGCAGTGACGCTGGTCCCCACACAGGCAAGCAGTCTCCCCAAAACTGCTACGGCGTGGGGTCCATCTTCCACGGGGTACAGACCTCTGAGCCGGGCCGTTTCCATCTCGGGAGCAAGGCTTCTTCTCTTTACTGAACTTCTGCTGGACCTTTCTCTCTCTTTCTCTCAGGCACCCACCCACTCCATGTGGGACACTCAGTTCAGTCTCAGGGTGCAAGTCAAGGCCTGTTTCTCCACTAGGACTCCCTCTGGACCACGGCCACTTTCAGGGTATCCACTCACTTCGGCATGGGCGAGTGGATCTCAGCATTTCCCGTGGGCCCCCATGGGCTGCAGGGGCACCCCCTGCTTCACCATGGGCCTCACCACGGCCTGCAGAGGCTGCAGAGCTCCGGCGCCTGGAGCTCCCCCTCCCCCTCCTTCTCCACTGACCTTGGTCTCCCCATGTTGTTTTCCCTCACATACTCTCACCTACTCCTCCTCCTCTGGCTAAGGAAAAGTGCGTGCACCCATTGTTTTGATTTCGTCTTAAATATGTTTTTCACAGAGGCGTAACCAACATCTCTAATTGGCCCAGGCTTGGCCAGCAGCATGTCCATCACCTCAGAGCTGGACATGGTGAAGGCTTTGAGAAGCTTCACAGAGGAGCCATCTTTGTGGGCCCCTACCCCTAGAAAAACCTGGGCCAAGCTAAACCACAACACAAATGCAACAGTATTTGAAACTTACATGTATCGCAAAAGGCATGATCTTGGCTAAATCTCAGTCTGCCATTTTTATTATAATATTAAACATTGCTTTCTTCACATAATTTAAATACTTTATATGTTTCGCTATGCAGTCTGGTTATTCGCCATGAATAATAGAAAAATTCTGATAAAGACATTTCTAGAATGATTAGTGAGTTGGTAGCAAGATGATAAATATGGGTCTGAACTATAAGGGCAATACTGAGAAAAAAGTGCAGAGTAGAAATGAACAATTAGGGCAAAAGGAAAGCAAGTGAATGAGACCCCCAAAAAAGTGAAAAGCTAAAAATGATTAGAGAAAACATTGAAGGTCATATCAATTAATAAAAGAAATACTAAAAATTATGTTTTGCCATGAAATAAAGAGATGACATAGCTATTTAAATTGACCCCTGCTCCTCATTCCTTTATTTTGCCTCATCTTTATCATATGTTTTGGTTTGGTTTGGTTTTTTTTCCTTACGCTTCCACAGAAGACTTTCAGCTTTCTTTGCCTATATTAATTCTTACATTATTTTTTTACATCTGCTGCCCTTCCCCCTTCTTTATGTCATTAAGATATGTCATTTTAAGTAAAAGATTGGGATTGTACTGATATAATTGTGGACATTGCAGCTAACACAACTAATAGACAAATGAAGATTCAATCCCTTGGATTCACTCTGACTCACTGACTCACCTGTGGGCTGCTAATGGCCTGGCCCTGTGTAGCCACAAAAACAGCAACAGCCCAAGACAGAGTCAGTGTGATCCTGGCTGAGTAAACAGATGAAGAGCCCCCATGTTAAAAGTTATTTTGCATGTTTCTTTATAAAAGTAGAAAAAAACTTATGCTTTCTATTTACAGAAAAATATTACCTTTTTTTCTTTACAACTGTAAGACAATGACATTGCCTTAAAGAATGCATCAGGCAGATCAGTCTGAATTAATCTCTTAACTTGGTTTGTTTACTCGCTTGCTTGCCCTTATTTATTTTTTCGGTGGGGCAGGTGGGAGGTAGGCAGGGTGAGACACTACTATGTTGCTATTGGGGGAAGTTGTAAGCCATATAAAAATACTTTTCTAAACAACCCGGGCCAGCAGAGTTTCTCCCAGCTTCTTAAAGTCACAGAACACATTGTCTGAGCATAAAGCAGATGATAGGGAATACAGAACTTTCATAATGTTACCCCAAGACATTGGAGAAAAGTGATATTAGCATGTTTACATCACTGTAGGTACACCACTGTTCCAACACTGAGCAAAGCTACCCAACATTACCTGCAGAGTTGAAAAAGGAAAGCTTCTGTATATAAAAAGATACTGTGTTTTTATATACATCACGCACCTTAACAGCTCCCCACCCAGAATTGTCTTTCAAAGTGATGTTTTACTATGAATTATAGTTGAAAATAGGTGCCTAAAGGAAAAAAATACATGCATAATTTGTTGTGTTGAGAGTCTATACATCCAAAATGTGCATTGAAAATAGTTTTTTTCTCTGTTGAATGATTTTTTTTTTCTAAAAAGACTATGTTTTTTTTCAGGGAGACTTACTTGATTGACCCATTTACACTTTTAAGGACACTAAGTTTCTCTGAAATTACGACAACTGTCAAGATCAAAACGTGTAGGACCCCCAGTACACTGCAAACAGTATAGTGACTCTATAGAAATGGACTTTTTTACTCCAGGACACCTTAAGATGTAGACAGCATTTATGAAGTCTTATTTCTTAATTAACAGGGTGAATTTTGAACATAGTGTATGTGACTTTGGTCAGGCAACTCTTGTTAACATCAATGGGAGTAAAACATCTTAGCATTGCTTTGAAATTTTACCTCTAACTAATATCAAAAGAGCTTTATTCCCCAGTGATCAGATACCGCATAGCATGTATAAGATCAGATTAATTGAAATATTCTTTTTTAATCAAAGTTTTAATCATGTATTTCTTTGCATTAGAACAATTCTAAGAATTTTCTTATAAACAACTTTAGTACCTTTTTAGTACAACATTTAGTACCTTTCCATGTATCCTCTTTTCCAGGTTAAGGAATGTAATAAGCCTTGCATAATGTGTTGCTAAGTATTATCTGGAGAAGCAGAAGGAAGGAAGCTTGTTGCACAATGAAAAATGTGGTCGTACCAGAGGTATATGTGAAAACATTTGTAAGTACAATATATTTCAAAAAGGTTTAGAATAGAATAAAATTATATACTAAAATATTTTTTAAGTTATACAGCTGTTATAGTTAGTTATTTTTAATATTTGGTTAAGATGGCCTCTGCAGTGGGGGATTAGCTTCAGACAGCATTGTACAGTTAATTTTGAAAGAAATTTGGAATGCCTACTCTGAAAATTAGGCTTTTCTTAGGCATTTTGATTTAGACAAATTGATCCAATCACTGAAATGTGTCAATGGCATATATAGATTAACTAATATGCAATCTGTTAATGACCAGTCAATTCTGGTTTAATGATTGAGAGCTAAGGGAAATATTCTTTATATGCATGTGACAAAATATTCTTCCACTGATATTTTAGTACCAAGGCTAAACATGAATGAAGGACTTTCTTGTAAGGGAGATCTTATAATATTTCTGAAAATTATGTCTTCAAAGATGGAGTAATTCATTTCTTCAGGTAAGGCTGCAAAAATTTAAGAAAATATTCTGTGGGAAAATAATCAGGACAAGGACACTCTACTACTTTGAAGAAACTTGGAACAATTTTTTCCCACTGGATTACAATAAAATATGTCTCAGATGTCTACTGTTAGCAGAAGACATGATTCACAGTTAATGGCTGCTGACAAGAGGCAAGCTGCTGCATTCACATACAAGCATTCTCCCAAATTTACTTGAAGATAATTAGATTCTTTTCTTTGATTTTGACAGGCTTTGAACCAAGACTTATAGAGATAAAATAATACAATAATACACAAATTTCACTTATTTATGCTTTGTCAATAATTTGTTTTGTACAGGTAACCTATACATATTGTATGTAGTTTTAGAGACTTGTTACCTGAGTGGAAAAGCTTAGCAAAAATCCAAACCACCCACAACAAACAGGTAAAACTAAAAAACCCTGAACAATTAGATCACTCAAAATTTTATAAATGTCAAAACTTAACTTGCCTGAAATGCACTGAAGCAGAAACGATTCTGACTTCCTGATAGGGATGGCATTAAGGAGTCAAATTTTCACAGGGATGAACTGTTTATGATACTCTCAGACAAAGCATTAAGCATTAACACAATCTCACTTAATTACAGGACTATGCATCATCTTCCCTTGATGGATTTGGATTTAGATGACACCCTGAGTATAATTTTTCTGTACATTTTATAAAGGACAAATCTTTTCTATTCACGTTTAATTCCTTTTGTTTTTATATCAAGCCACATACTTTGTCCTACTTCTCAACATAATTTACCTGTCTCTTGAAGTAGTGAAATTTAGGCAAATACAATATCTGTAAATTCGGGACAGCACTTTACTTGGAGTGTGATTGTTTGTTTTGGGGTTTTTTGCATTTTTTTTCCAATTAACAGTAATTATACTTTTAAATATAGAATTTGATAGTAACAACATCCATCCATCCATCCATCCATCCATCCATCCATCCATCCATCCATCCATCCATCCATCCATCCATCCATCCATCCATCTATCTTTCCTGCCTTTCTCACAGGACACACACATAAGCAAATATGTATTTTTTAAGCTGCACTGCATACATAGAACGATGTATCTTATGTATTTTATATATTTTACATTTATACACTTGTATGAGCTGCATGGGGCTCCTGTGCAGAGTGCTGGGGCTGCCCTTTGTAGGACCCACTGAAGGACATAGCTGGACCCCAAAGCCAAAGGGGTCATCCCTTAGGGAAAACAGGCTTAAGAAAATACAAGAGACCACACAGAAGAGAGAAATGAGGAAAGAAAAAAAGGGTGAGAAGAGATAAAATTATTGCCAATTAAAATTTGTTTGGATTATGAGAAACAAAGCCAAAAACTGCAAGTGTTTACATGAGAAAAACATCATTTGGTGATGTTGCAGATGTTAAATAACTTGAAATGTACATTTTTAAGGACAATTATTTCATAAATCGATATATTTAGAATAGTAAATTAATCCTTCACCTTAGGTTAGTTATCTATATCTTACAGTAATTGCATTTATTTTATTGGGGAAAAAAGAAAAATTGAGGAAAAAAAATTATCACAATCTTCTCTGTATCATGTGCCTCTTCTATAGAGAGGAAGAAAAGTTATTTTGTCTGATGTCCAGTTTAGTCTGAAAAATTGATCTTAGAATCTGTGTGCTTTTTCATGCACTGATATGAAGTGAAATAACCTGTTGGAATGATAGATGCCTTCTATCTTCATATTTTCACTTATGGAAATTTTCAGAATAGCAAAATTTCTTAACCAGTTCTCTGTATGATGATTTAGTTGTTAAAGTAGCTTGACTGTAAAGACAAGGAACAGTTTTCTTACACTGCTGTATGCTTCCAAACAAATAAAAGGATAATCCATTACATATCACTAGAACATTGTTAGACAAACAAAAATCTGCAAGTAATTAAGGTCATGATATTTGTTCCCTATCATCTATACAGTTAAATACATGTAAAAAGAATCCAAACACCTAAAATTTAACTCTATTCTGTCTCGACTAGTTGTGATTTTATGTAAATAAATATTAGAGAGCAAGGTGTCCTAATCAGTCCAGTATCATGAGGATATCCTATCAATAAGGAATTTTGACATTTTTCACCTCATCTCTCTTAATAAGTGCAGATTAATCAGACTAACTGAAAAAATTAACTTTTAAAATTATTCAATCAAAAATAATTCATTTAACATGACATACTGAACATGATCTCTTAACTTGTTCTATCTTTCATACAAGTATTTTATTGGGAGTGGGGGGCCTGTTTTTTGTTTAATTGACTATTTTCACAGAGTACAATGCAACATGCTGCAACAAATCATGGCCTTGCTGTCAGTTGTATTGCTTAAGGGTGAAAAGGTTTACACTGTTTTCAAGCAATTGTAAACTTGCATGGTTTTGTCATGCTCTTCTTACCAGGAGATAAAGCTCTGAAGTAAGCAACACCTTCCCATAACACTGGCCATGCTATGCATAAGCAAATACCCAATTTGAATTAGAGGGGGAAAAAATAAAAAGATAAGATGTTTTGAAACAGCAGATAATCAATGCAGGAGTCTTTAATTCTCTTTGGGTTGTATAAAATTGCAATATATTATCAGCCTCACTTAGCTATTTATTCTTCCCCAGAGTACCTAAAGTCCTGATTAATTTAGAAGTACTGTTAAAGTTGTAGTTACCAAAATCACATGTGCTTAATATCTGACTTAACTGCTTTAAGGTTGTTCCAAGAGATGTGAATGTAAAAGACAATGAATCATATATAAAGGTTTAAAACAAATTAGTTTTTTTTTAGCTTTCTCTGCAAACTGTGATGAAACAAAGGTTAAAGATCTGTACAGAGAGTCTCTCCAGTCCGGAATATATAGTCATTGGGGGTGGGCAATACTAAAACTATGTCTGTTGTGGCTGGATTTAGAGATTGAAATTATGGACTAGACTAGGAGCAATAAAATAATGTAAGACAAAAATCTCTGTTATGATTTTATTTTTTCAAAGAAATAAAGGTGGATTCATGTTACCAAAGTTAGTATGAACACAGCCATTATACTCTCCTCTCTCTAGCCAGTGGAACGGCAGTTAACATTAAGATGTTAAGCCTGTTAAGGTAAGACAAGGCATCCTTAAAAGGCCCATTTTCTTAACCTGTTACAGGGGAGCCATTGGCATGACTCTATTCCTAATTTGATGTTAATTATTCTGAGTTATGTAGAATTTAGTTCATTAGCAGGTACAAAGTTCAGGCAATACTGCTTAATTTTTTCTCATAAAACTTTGTAAAAAAATAATAAAACAACCAATGCAAACCAAAAAACAGCAGACAAAACAACAAAAACTCCTTTATTTGTAGAACAATACTTGGAAAGAGACCTTTAGTGAGTAGAAGGAACAACATAAGGATATGAGATAAATTAATTAAATCATAAATTATAGTGAGGTGTAGCCTGGGTAAATCTCACTTCAGGCATTCCTAAAATCTCATGCTCATTGCTAAATATCCTTGAGCAAAACCTGAGCTTCAAGCCACTCTAACACTTTGACAAGGGTAGGCAAACAACACTGTTGTGTTGGTGCTCAGAAACGATTTAATTTGTTAACATGGGTGCAATTTCACTGTCTTCTGCTTCTTGCTGTGATATATAATAATCTGGTTTTTGAACAATGAAATATGGTATCCTCAAACAAATCACAAAGACCAACATGAGCATAGCTGAGTAAAATGTAGGTTTTCTGATAGATAAGACATCAGTGTAGACTCAATGATCCCTTTTTGGAATTAACCACTATGGAATAGGTATTTCAAGAATTAATCATCACACTTTACTGCTTTCTGTCACGCGTTCAAAGAACATAGAGAAATACATTGAAATGCCGTGTCTCAGTTTACCCTTTCTAAGACAGTACTTCCTGACCTCACAAAAGCACTGTGATGTTCATGCTCTGGGTTTTCAGAATTGTAGGAACAAGAGCTTCAAATTAGTGGTGTTGTTTGGTCATTTGAATGCAAATTTACCAGAGCTACAAAACCTGTCTACAACATTGCTTATCTGCCTTTATTGAGATGACTTTGACACCACCGGTCTTTATATTTGATGAGGTATGCTTCTGTTTTGAAATTCTAAAATGATGAGAAAAAAAAATCATAGATAAACATTCAGGACAAAAGCTTATGGCCTTTCATGGGTCAGTGTTACATATCAAATCAATGAAATGTTTGCTGAAAACTCATAGTAAATGGCAAATCAATTCACCAATCACTTCAGGAATGTTTTCATCCCAAACCTATGCAGCCAAGTGATTAGGTACATACTCATTATTTTATGCCTATCATTTCAAGGAGTCAATGAGTGATGTTTCTTAATAATTTGAGAATACAAAAATAAAATTTTAGCCCAAGTCATTCTTCTCTGCAAAAATTATGACTTGGCTGAAAAATCTGGAGAGGAGCTTAACAAGGGAGAGAGGCTATAATGAAATAGATGATGTAGCTTCCTTTACAATATTATGGCTTATATTTAGATAATGGTAACTTACATTTCTTCACAGTATTGTCTGAGATAAAATTAATTAGAGAATTTCTGAAAAATCTCAGTATTACCAAAGCAAACAAAATGCTTTTAAAATTTACAGGAGAAACTGGCTAGGTTAAGTTTTAAACTGAATAGGCTAGCTGTCATTGCAATGCATTTTAATAATGTCTAGTAAAAATAACTTGGAAATTAATTATGTCTGAAATATCTAGGACTGCCAAGGACCTCCTGGGTAATGCAGTTTATTATTGCATGGCAATCCATCCTTGTCTCTTACAAGATACTTCTACTAAATATGTCAAATTCTTAAAACTGACTGGCTTCTCTTATCCTCAATGTTTTTCACTATTAAGCAGTTCTAAAATCCTCTTTTACTGAAGAAGAAAGCATTTTTGTTTTCTTCCTTAATTGTATTCTTAATCCATTTAAATGCATTTGTTGCAGAAGAATTTTCATAGTGTAGTATTTTCCAGAGAAAGTAGTCATCTCCTGTTCAGAGTGGAATTTAGGCTAAGCCGTTCTCCATGTTTACATGAGACATCACAGAACTTAAAATCAAAGGGAGATGGTTGTTCATATATTCTTCCATCTCCCTGAAGGCTGCATCTTGCATTAAGCTTCCTGCTGCAATGTCTGCATTCCTTCACAATCTAAATTTAGCTGAAATATGCCCACCATATGACGATGTCTTTTGTGTCTTTTGTATCATTTTGTAAGAATAGCTTTAAAGCCAAGGGTCTTTCCAGGTAACCTGGTATATTGTCTCCTACAGGGTTGGAGTTGCTGATGAACCAGTCTCCATTATGCTGGTGTTCCCTCTCTGAAACTGCTCTAGTTTGGCTTCATTTTCCCCTAGCACAGAAACTCTACGGAGTTCTCCAGAGGGATTTTCACCAATGTATTGATCAACAGCAATAAAACCTCACACAATTCCCATGTATCCTTTGACTGAAAAGATGAGGCCCATTTATTTTGTAGTCAGCTCAATGATCAGGTTGAAAATGATGGTGTTTTCTCTAGCAAGGCCTGTAATAGTTCCCACAGGTGTCAAGAAGGGTATAAATTCCTCCCAGAACTACTCTTGGGCTGAGGGATACTAAAAGAACCAAAAAGTAAACTAAGTAATAAATGGTCCAAATATGCGTTAGTGTATACGTAGGACGAAAATATTTTTAATTTTTTTTTCTTTTTCTTTTGTTTTTTAAGTCAAACATTATGGAACAGGTTGCCTGAAGAGGTTTTGGAGTCTCCTTCTACAGGGATATTCAAAAGCTGCCTGGAGATTATCTTAAGGAATAGGCTTTAGGAGCCCATGCTTGAGCAGGGAGGTTGGATGAGATGGCATCCCGTGGTCACTTCTGACCTTACTTATTGTGTGCTTCTATAATTATTTTATGTAAAATGAAGGACACTGAATGTATATACAGTATGTTGGCATTTTGCCAGAGCCTTGTGTACTGATTAGAAATAAATAAGTGTTGCTTATTGTCCTATAGAACAAAGCTTTTGTTTCTTTTATTTTGTCTCTGTATTTCATCTAAGTAAGGTTTATTCAGCTTCTGCAAAAACTAAGCATCCACCAGCCATTTTCTTACTCCCTGTACTGTCACAGGATGGGGAAGAGAATACAAAGAGTAAAAGGAAGAAAAACTCACTGATCATGATAATTTATTATGCAAAAGAAAGGGGGAAAGAAGCACAACAAACAAACAAAGCAAAGAAAACGCTCACCACCTACTACTAGCAAAACAGCACCCAAAGAGTTCTCAGCAGTGACTACTTTGGAAAAATTATGCCTGAGTTTTTGTTGCTGAATATCATTTTATATGGCGTGGAAGAGTCATTTGGTAAATTTGTCCCAATTGTCTTATGTCCCATCTCCTACCTGGACTACTAACTGGCGGGACAGAGTGAGAAACAAAGTAGGTCTTGATGCTGTGCCAGCACTTTTCAGCAGTAGATAAAACATCAGTGTGTTATCAACACTGTTTTAGTCGCAAATTAAAACATAGCACAGACCGCTACAAGGAAGTTAACTCTACCTCAGCCAGACTCACTACAGGGGATAACTATGTTTTGTCATCCATAGTGTTCATTTTCTCTTCATAGTCTATAATTTCCCTCAAAATTTCACTATTAGTAGCACCATTTTGCTTATATAGTTCATAGCAAATTCTTTCTATTATCCCTAATATATTTAATTTCAATTTATTTGGTACTGTGCTGCTTGCTGAAATGAAGTTGTTTTTCCTATTGAATACTTGTGACTATTCCTTAGAAAAAGTATTCTTCTGCCTTGCAGCTTTCACCAGAGCTGCCAGTTCTTCCTGTTCTTCAGGAAGAAATTTTCTTGTGAGAGTGTTCATTTGAAGTGTTAGTAGCCCAGGACCATTTTGCTTTCTGTTAGTTCCATTGTCCCACTAGGCTTCATCTATTAAAAAAAAGTCTCCATTTGGTAGTAAGCTTGAACTCTTCATTAGTGCAATGTAGTCTCTAAAGAGAGAGACAGCATGTAAGTAGTGCACAAGTCCACAAAAATTCCTCTCTTTTCTCTAAAAAAAGGATGCTGAAGTAGTGCACTAGAAATGATAGTAAATGTAAACCAGAGTCAGATGAGACTGGTATGACAGTCAGACAGTTGACTGGTATGACTTCCTCAAAAGTCTGAATTTTTTCAAGTATTTGAAATTTTTTTTTTTTTCCCTCAGAACAGTTTAATTTAATGACCAAAGTCAGCTAGACACTACCTGAATTTTTAAGTCTCAGTAATTTTTTCTTTCTCTTTTTCCCTTTGAATTCTGGATCTACAATCTCTCATTCTCTTTTAACAGTCATGCACAACTCCTGCTATTTCATCTCACTGTGTAGTATTTTGGCTCACACAGGTTTCTTTTTGGCTTACATTTTTATGTAGTTTTCCTTTCCCACCCCTAAAGATAGGATCATTCTTATCTCAATGACAGGGAACTCTTTTGTCTGCTGTTCAGTTTTCTCATTTCAGATGTAGAAGGCTGTCTTGCTCTCCACAGTTTTAATCCTTGTGACTAACATTGTAGTAACTTGGCATCTGCTCACTTTGTGCACGGAATTCAATCTCTTTCAGCTTTGAAGCTGCACACAGTCCTGATCTAGCTCACACCTCTGCACTCATTCACCTCTGTATCTTTTTGCTCCATGCAGACAGCTTTCTTAAATCTTTCTAGTTGAGGCTCCACATAGTGTCTGCATGCCTTTTGTGTCTCCTCCCTTAGATGTGGGAGAGAAACTATCTTTTAATGAGCCAATTTACTTGTTCTTTTCACTCACTTTTCTTTCCAGTTAGGAAAAAAAGATGAAACATTTTGATAGGGAAAAAAAATAGTTTTAATGTCTTAAAATATAATTTAGTGTAATTTAACCACAAAAGCATTTTTGAATCCACTACTGCAATGCAATTACAGAAATTAGCATTAAACAAAACATAATAACATAAATGAGAAGAGACTGTCTATAGAGAACAAGGTTGATGGGAAGGTTTAAATGCACAAGTCTACTTAAAACCCTAGCTGCCGCATAATTCTCAGTAGCCAAGGTTTTTATAAAATATAGCAGGAAAATATATTGCATATAATTCTAGAATGCAGAAGTTAATCCAAGCCCTTGAATCTGAGTACCAGATCATTAAGTATTTTTCAATTCCCTGTCAGGATAAGATTTAAGAAAATGTAATCTCTTACATTAAAAAAAAAAAAAAAAAATTAAGACGGTGGCACAATTTCCCAGTTTATGTGATTGAAACTTTGAACCTGTGACAAGCAAAAAGCAAACCCTGGTGTGAGGAAGACATACTCATACATTTTTCTGGAAATCTTCAATCAGTTGAATGCTTTCCTTATGCTTAATCTCTACCAGAATTGAGACATTAGATATATCTTAAATTCCCTAAAGAATTAAAAAATTCCAACAAAACACCTTTAATGGTCCCCTCCCTCACCTTTAACTCTGTAAGTGTGAAGTAAAGGTGGGTTTGGAAAGCAACGTCTAGTGGAATGGTTTTACTCTATAACGGCACAGGTTCTTTTCTTTGTCAAATTAATGTAATCAAATGAAAACTGGGACAATCCCAGAGCCAAGGTCTGAACATTCTCACCTCATTGTCAAGAATGGTTGATTCCCATAAGCTATTTTTTTAAGTTTTGAAACCCCTTAAAGAGTTTCAACAAGGTCTCCAAAATTATATGTGATCAATTTCAAGAGTAGGAAGCGTTGTTCTGAAAGAATGAAATTTCTAAATTTTTGGAAGAAAGATTAAGTGCAGTAGAAGGAATATGAGGCTGTCAAATCCATAAAGAGTAAAATAGCTTCATATGATTCACACAATCAAGCCTGAAGGATGCATGTTTTCCTCTGCATTATCTCCTGGATAATTTAGACAGTTGTCCACTCAGTATTTTGAATGGTATAGATGTTTTAATGCCACACTAGTATTTCTCCTGCATTTCATAGATACTGAACATGCTTTTGTTTTTTTCATTTAATATTTACTGTCATCAGTGTAGGAATATCTCAGTTGAAATCTTTAGTGAAATCCAAATATTGCCTTTAAAAGTTATCCTGGTCTGATACATGATTCTACATTAAGATGTGCCGTTTAATTTTTTTTTGGGGTTTTGGTTTTTATTGAGTTACTCTCATATTTTCAAATGTTCTCTAGATGCGATAAATCATACTTGCAGATGCTTTTTGCAATGTACAACAAGTTCAGTATTAAAAAGCCTAGAGTGTTAATGTTTGATACCTCAAAGCATATGATCTTGTAATACTACAATTGAGAGGAAAAATGCAATTGTTATTTCAGAAATGGAAGCATTTAGGAAAAAACCTCACAGGAAGTTGACAGTCATGATTTTAACATTCATGCAGGAAAAGGGAAGTGCAGAATATTAATGTGCCTCAGGAAGCAATGTGCGGAGGAAGTTGTTTAGCAAAAAGAATACAATGGTTATGCCTCATTACATTTCTGTTGCAATTCTGTTTAAACTTGAATAAGGCTGTTTTTCCTTTGTCCTCCATATTGTTTTTGATATGGCTGAAAATTTAATGAAGTTGGCATGCGTTCAGAAACATAATTTGCTATTTTTATTACTTTGTCAATATTGTACATTAAGGTCCTCAACAGCCTTCGATAAAAGTAAAAGAACTCTTTAAACAAGAAACATAGCAATGCAAACAGGAAATGTCTAATGCATGTTTCTTAATACCATAGCCTAGATTAAAGCTTTTGAAGTTGTCTCACTAATTAATTTGAAACTGTGATGAGAACACAAAGTGCCCATAAATGTAAGGTTTCCAAGGCTTTATGATGAGAACTTTTCATGATAGAAGACCTTTCAAATTTTTGGCAAATGCTGTCTTACTACCATGCATAGCAGTCCAGAAAAAAGGTCTGGCTTCTACTTTGCCCCAGAAGGGATGGATTAAATCTAAACTTTTTGTCTTTTGGACTCTCAAACTGCAAAACAAAGCTTCTATGGAATAGGCAGAAAGAGGTTTAAATCTTACTTGTGTTTTCTCCTTACAAACCTATTCTACATTTTATATATATACAAGATTGGAAGTTAACTCTTTGGTCATCAAGACAACTTTCCTTGCTAGAAAAGTCACTAGATCTCCAGTTATGGAACAAGTAGTTACTATTTAAACCTTTTTAATTTTTTTTTTTTTTTTAATTGAGGACTGAGTGTGAAATATGCTTCATAAAATCTTAACAGATCCTACAACAGCAGTAATATAACCTTTTGTAACTACATATTTTTGTACAGAAGTTACATCAACAAATAAATATGTCAAACTAAATAGATGATGCAAAGTGTTACCTACTTTAAATATTGAAATATATTATCTCAATAAATCTGGCACAAAAGAGAGAGTAACTCTGCTGTAAATTGATCCAAATACTGAGTTTCACTTGAGAATAAATTAGTCTTCATTCTCTGTCAGAGAAAAATGGATGCATAAACAGATGAATATTCCCTCCTCCCTCCACCCCAAAACAGTCTGGATCACAAATTGTCAAGTTTCTGTGTGTGATACTCCATGAGAAGAACTGGAACCAAGCCAATGGATTTGTTCGTATTTATGTGTGTCTGTAGGCATGCATGCAGTGGTGGGGAGAGGGTGTGTGGGTGGGTGAGGGAATGACTCCCTCTCAATTGTACTTGTAACCTGAAAGTCCTTTTTCACTACTGTTTTGAATCTGGTTGCATAAAAAGGAAGCATTCAGAAACCTTCCAAGTGGTACTTCATGAACAGAGAAAGAGTGGAATGATATGTCAAAATACTGAAGCAAAACATGGAGAAAACGGAGTCATGGAGTACATAACATGAAGAAAGGCTAAGTAAAATGGGTTGTCTAGGCTTGAGAAGGAAGGTAAAGGTAAATCTTAATTAGAGTTTTACACTTGCTAAAGCACGAATAGCATACAGATTCAGGGTATCCACTCAGAGGAAGTGACCTCAGAGACAGCCACAATTCAGCTGGACAAACCACTCAGCAGGTCAATTTAGCTTCACATTTTGCCAACCCCTGAGCAGGAGGTTGGGCTATATGACTTCAGAGCTGTCCTGCAACCTTACTTTTGTATGATTCCATTAAAGAATGCTTTCTATACCAACAAGAAACACAGTCCTGGTACATGCCAATCTAGACTTCTCCCCTGTTGTGTTCATATGTATGGTATGTAGATGTATATGTTGTCAAGGATGAGACAAAGAGGCTCTACCTGCAAGCATTCAGTTGCCAATACCTACAGCTAGAAAAAATTCTCTGGGCAATTTATGAATGTACACTTGGCACAGTATTAAAATCTTTTGGATGCAACCAGTTGATTTTCTCGTGCTCTTTAGTCAGGAAAATGTACTCTGGACATGCCACTTAATGTTAATCAAAAATACTGCATATTATGAACATATGTCACTAGTCTTAAACACATCAGATGAGCCGAAAGATTTTTTATTTTTTGAAAGTCTACATGTACAAGCTCTTAGTTGACTTCCAGCAAGGAAGGTTTTTCTAAGGTAATTTTTTTATAATAGTTTTGCTGACCCCATTGCCTTAACAGAGTGAAGTTTACAGGGTTTATGGGAGCATTTAAGCTCTTGAATTGCTGACAAACTCTTTGCATAAAGTGACAGTAAAGGTCCTTTTGCATATATAACATCCAAATTTATCTTTCTAATTGCTGAAACTTCTCTGCACCACAACCCTCATACTTTATTTTGGTGTATACTTTGCATAAGGAGTGAAATAGTTTTAAAAGTTCAGATGCAGTTAAACCCCAAAATTCTTCCTGTTAGGATCAAAAGTAGATCCCAAAATCTTATTCTACAAGTGTTTACAATTTGCTATTTTTATTTATATTTTTTTTAAGATAACGTGCTTAAAATCATACACAGAAAGAGACACTGCAATCTCAAAGAAGTGCCTGAAGGTAAAATAATGATTAAACACTTTGCTGAATTAAAACTAAACACTAATGCTTAGACCTTAACTGAGATTCTGAATCTGTGAATCTCAGTCCTAACAGTCTGAAATACCATTTGCACAGTTCGTTAGTAAAGCAAGGCAGTAGGCAAAATGATTCTGCACATCAGGAAAAAAACAGGTTTTTAAGTTTAACTGATATAATTCCAATGTCTAGCTCCCTATTATGTGGTAAAAATACAATAATTACACCACAAAATTGTGATAGAGTTTGAGCCCAAACTATAATTTTTTTCTTTATATCTTTATTACTCTTTTTACTGATTTATTTCTACCTGTGAGTTCCAACTGTATTTTGTAATGGTAGAATTTCTGATTTACTGAGGTGATTGACAAAGTATGAATGTGATTTTTAAGTATAGTACCTGTGTGACTCTATCTTTTTGCTCCAAAATATATGGTTATGTTTTAATCAGTCTGAACTTAGGCATAACTTAACTGCAATAAATAACACTAATTAATCTGGGTTATCCCACTACAGTAATAGAAATAATCTTAAAGAAGAGAGTTGCCATAATTTGATCACTCTACAGCAGGACCAGACATACTTTATCTTTTTTAAAAATAGGCTGACTAATCAAAAACTTGTGCAAAAATGAAGTCACAATAGTTTGTTTGTTTGTTTATTTACACAGAGAACTGTCTTCTATTTAAGTACTCTGTGAGAATCTGTAATATTGATTTTGCATTTGGCTTCCACTGCCCTGTTATTTTGTGCTATTTTCAATCTCTTTGTACTGATATCGCTATTAAAAACACATCAGAGCCAGAAAAATATCATAAAATGACCATGTTGCTGGACAGAACCATGAATAACTCCAATTTTCTGTCATTGGGCTAGAGTGAAAAAAAGAAATTTAAGTTTGAATTCTCATAGTTGAAACAGTCAATTGAAAAAAGCAAATCCTTCTTAAGATAAAAGAGAAAGGAAGAAAATTACTAGATAGATACTGTATGATGGGATATTCTCTTTTAAACCCACTCTATTATTACTTCTAAATGATAGCTGCAAGCAGCATTGAAAAGAAGTCTGTTTAGGTTGTTATAAAGATTGCAATGATGTGTAAAATAATCCCTTTTTAGGTAAGATTTGTAGTGCAAAGTAAAAAACACCTTAAGCCAATGGAATGGAGATATTTCCTTCTGTAATATGGTAATTCAGAAAAACAGAAGCCAAATCAAATATTAGATTTTTTTGCCTATCAAGGAACTATTAAATATCGTATTTAAAACGCCTAAAGGTGTTTTGAGTGACAGTCATCATTAATAATAGCTATGGCTGCTTATGTTCTTTTATATTTATTCTTCTTGTTAAATGAGATGACAGGTTAACCAACTGTATCCTAAACAAACTTGGTGAATAAGACATAAGTGAGTTTCAAAATATATCACAATTAGAAAGAAAAAAAATATAGATATACATGCTGACTAAGATTTCAAACAATTGTACTGTAGTTAGAATCTATTGAAACACTTTAAAAATGGATCTTCACAAATTAAAAAATATTGCATTATGTATTGTGTTGTTAGTCCAAAGCAAAGTAACATTGTTGCTGCAGGAGGATTTAGAACATTTTCCCTAAATTGGAAGGGACAAGAATATAGAGTTTCTATTTCAGAATTTATAGGGGAGGGACTGGGGAAGGAGAGAGGGGGGAAGAAATGGAGTGGGACTCAGTCAACTAAAAATAATGCTGCAAGAAGGAGAGATAAAAATAGTGGAAGAGAAGCCACCACTCTATCCAATATCTAGTCAGAAAAAAGACCTGCTAGAGAAAAGAACAATAAATAATCATGACCAACAAGAAAACAGACCTCCCTCACAAAAACCACACAACAAACAAAACCGCAAACAATTGGAAACGATAATGATAAAACTTGCTTTAACTTGAAGTCTTATATAAGTTATTCAGAGATAAAGGTCTGTGAAGCTTATTTTTCTTGAGAAAAGTATATGACTACCTTCTTTGACTCTTATTATTCCAGTCTCATTTTCAGCCTCCTTGCCTTCAGAGTATGGCGTCACCCCAAGTCCTGTTGGAAAAGAAAAAAATTGTGTTTCATCTAAGAGAGAAGACAAGAGAGGAATTTGTTGGGTTTTCTTTCTTAAATTGTTGGATAATCAAAAAATGCTAAGAAGATAATTTTCAGGTTCCAGGATTCGCAAGTTACTCAAGGCTGTGAGGATGAGAAGGAACTTTCCTCTGTGGGAGAACTGTGGATATTACTACTGGAGTTGTACACATGCTTTCCAAAATCTGTGATTTCTTTGTTCTCTAATTCCATAAATTATAGGGATAATGTGGATGTTGTCATGTGACTTCAGTATCAAGATTAAGTATGAAAACTATTAGGAAGGAAATTAGATGTGTCTGCAAAGATTCAATTTACTAATCACTGAAATATGTAGCAAAAAACCCCAATGTGAACTGTTAATCTTTTTTTCCTGCCTTAGGTGTACTGTATGTTTAAGTGCAAACCAGATATTTTTCCTAATGGAGTATAAATTTTTTAGTCTAGAAGTGAAATAATTATGTTAATTTAACAGAGGAAAATTCTTACTGGAAACAAACAAAATAGCCATTAGCATAACACATAAGAGCCTAATTGTGAAGAGGGAGAGGATGAAACACAATAATTATTGGCAGTGCTTGAGATGTTTCTGAGGCACTGTTAAAAATATTAATTTAAATCTTTAAAAAATCCCTAGTTCTAGCAAGACCTATGGTTTATTCTGATGAACATATGGAGTAATGTTCAGCATAGGCATTCTAATCTCATTGGTTTTTAGGCACAAATACCATATGGAAGGACCATATTGTGCTTAATCTCCTGAGTGTGATAGTAGGTAAAACCTTCACCCTATTACACAGTCTAATGTAACCAGACAGAGTAGAATCAAAACATATGCCAAGATTCTGCAAGTGTTTCAAAAATGCCTTTCTCTGAAGTTGCTGGTGATCTTGGAGGGTTTTTTTAATTAAAAAAAAAAAAAAGAAACAAAAAACAAACCACACATTAAAAAAAATCAGATAGAAAAGAGGAACGATTTTTCATAATTTATAGCAGCTATTAAGCAACTTAGGAACAATATGAGTGGCCCTTCTCATGTTATGTTGGCTTGTTGTTTGTCTAATAAGATAATATACACCTCACAGCACGGGAGGCTGTAAAGTTAGAGTATGCATGATTTAATTCAATCACGAATTTCAGACACAGATGGAGTTTTTCAATAAACTGTCAGGTGTTTTGGATAACTTCTGAATAAAATGAGTTTATTCATCTCAGTGTTTGTGTTACAACCTGATGTAATCTGTATACATAAAAAAGTAGCTACCAAAAACTTATGAGATTATTAAAACAAAGCACTGACACAGAGATCATCTTTGTCACAAGTAAGCAGAGTAAAGGTCACACAAATCTAACTTCTGGACCATATGCACTCATTGGTGATCAGTCATTCATAGACACATTGTTTTGGGGTTTTTTTGTTGGTTTTTATTTTTTAATAATTTATATTCTTTTAAAATATATCACATGGTAAGTTTATCTAGTAAATATCAAGTGTATTTATGAAAGTCATCTGAATGCAGGCCTGGCCTGAATAATCCAGGATAAATGCATAGTGTTGTTGGGTCAGGTACTTTTGTATGATATCTTTATTGGAAAGTTAACAACTTGGGGAGAAAATCAGAGAGGAAGTTCCTGTACTGATCATGTTCTGTACAACAATTTCCAAATTTCTTAATCTATTTCTTTCAGCTATTAAAGCTTTATTGATGACATTCACAGTGGTTATGGATTAGGAACACTTTTATTGTCAACATAATGGCTCTTACTTCTGACGTACTCCTATGTATGGAATGTATCATTTAGGCTACTAAAATGTGCTTTCATCCTACACTGTCTTTGCATTAAGAAAATACCTTCCAGAGATGTTACAGTTCATGTTTATCCCTAGGTTTCTAAATAGTCAGATCAGATACTGTAAGGGCAAGAATCTGCTCCTTAAAGTTTTAGGTATGATCGCCAGACGTCCCTTCCACCCCTAACTATTCTATAATTCTGTGATATGCAATATAAACTCCTGCTGGTTTTACTGTGGTAGAGACAAATTTCTTCACGGTGGCAAGTATGGGGCCAAGTTTTAGATTTATGGTGAAAATAGTGTTAATAACACAGGGATGATTTTGCTATTGCTGGGCACTGCTTATGCAGCATCAAGAGTTCTGCCTCTCACCTTACCCCACCAGAGGCTGGGGGTGCACAAGAAGTTCAGAGGGGACACAGCTGGCACAGCTGACCCCAACTGATTGAAGGAATATTCCATAACCATATGACATCACACTCAGCATATGCAGCTGAGGGAAAAGGAGGAAGAGGAGGACATTTGGAGCGATGGTGTTTGTCTTGTTTGTCTTCACAATTCACCTTTATACGTCACGCAGAGCTGCTTTCCTGGAGATTGCAGAACACCTGTTTGCCCATGGGAAGTGGGGAATTAATTCCTTGCACTGCTTCTGCACATGACTTTTGCTTTATCTATTCAATTGTCTTTACCTCTACCCAATAACTTTCTCACTTTTATTCTGATTGTCTCCCCCAGCCTGCGGGTGGGGCTTAGTTGCCAGCTGGGGCTAAACCACAACAAAGCTGTAGACCTACAAGGTAATTTCTAATCAGAAGTAAGTGAAAAAAAGGTTTACAGCCTTGCAGAGAAGGCATAAAATGAAAGAGGCCACAAAAATAGATGAAATGAGCCTTTGTTTTACCTCATATTTTCAATACTAATTTGAATGTCAACCTCCATACAGCTGTCCAGATTAAAAAAAGCAAAATAAAAACCAAAATAATACTCCAAATGTTTCATTTCTTTACATAATTTGTTTAAAAATGTTTGTACCATTATATCTTTGAGCTGGCATACCTCTATTTCTTCTTTTGCTGCTCAATCAATCTAGAATCAAATTGACTCCTGTTTCTCTCTGAATAGGCTCAATTAGTATGAATGTATCTTCCCTGATCTATTTGGCTTAGTTATCTCAGAAACTTCCAGTTTGAAGGGATTAATTTTCATTAGTCCATTCTATGTCATGTGTTGTATCTGCTATCCAAAGATTGATGAAATGATGAATTTTGCAAAATTATCCAACTGCATATCTTACTTTTATTTTTCATAACTTTCTCTTTTTTTTTTTTTCACTTTCCATCTGTAATTTCCCAGTTTGCCAAGTTGAGTATGTGCCAAAAATAGAGGATTTGTCTCTTGTTTAACTTCTCTTCATGTCCTGTTTGCAAGATTTTACTATTCTGTTTCTACTTCTGGGCAGTCAGCCAGCTACTGCACTGCTTTGCTCTGGCTTGACAACACTTACTAATTATGTGAAATATTCAAACCTCCAAGCCCACAAATTAGAATGAAAAAGTTTCAGTAGCAAAGAATGCAAAAGTATTATAGGCCAAGCTAGCTGGTCAATCATAAAGGAAAACACTTCATATGAACTCGTCTTGTGCAATCCAGGATTATAAAACATATGTCACTTAATGTTGATTTTATTTTGATCATACCAGATGCTCCTGTTGTTTTTTTCCTGTTCTAGAATGAAAATATTCCTGTTTTTCTATTTCTTCTTCTTTTCACAAGGTTTTTTTCCGTACCATCTATTCCTGCTTCAATTTTATTGAGGAATCAGTTTTCTTTTTTATGTTGTTCCACTTTCCTGATCTGTCTCTACTTTATGCAATAGATTTTTTCATTGTATACATTTCTTAAATATTTCCCAATAATGTGAACAAATTTTTTTCCTGATGTTTGTGGGAGTGTTATGATAGCGGGCATTGTGACCTATAGTTTACTAGAACTATCTGGAGGGTAAATATATTAGACAAATTTTACATGATTTCTTTCATTTTCAGTAATGCTAACCCATCAGATACCTGCACAGTAACAGGTCCTTCACTTTGGCCACAACAATCCCATGCAGTGCTACAGGCTGGGGGCAGAGTGGTTGGAAAGGACCTGGGAGTGCTGATTGACAATGAAATAAACACAAGCCATCAGTGTGCCCAGGTGGCCAAGACGGCCAATGGAATCCTGGCCTGTATCAGCAATAGTGTGGCCAGCAGGAACAGGGCAGTGACCGTCCCCCTGTACTTGGCACTGGTGAGGCCACACCTTGAGTTCTGTGTCCAGTTCTGGGCCCCTCACTTCAAGAAAGGCATTGAGGTGCTGGAGAGTGTCCAGACAAGCAACAAACATTATGGAGGGTCTGAGAGCACATCCTATGAGGAGTGGCTGAGGGAGATGGTTTTGTTCAGCCTGGAGAAGATGACACTCAGGGGTGACCTTAGCACCCTCAACAGTGACCTGAAAGGAGGCTGCAGCCAGGTAGGGGTGGATCCTTTCTCCCAGATAATCAGTGACATGACAATAGGACGCAGTCTTAAACTGTGCCAGGGGAGGTTTAGGTTGGACATTAGGAAGAAGTTCTTCACAGAAAGGAGGATTAGACACTGGAATGGGCTGCCCAGGTGGGTGGTGGAGTCACCATTCCTGGAAGTGTTTAAGGAAAGACTGGATGTGGCACTCAGTGCCATGGTGTAGTTGGCAAGGTGGCGTGTGGCCACAGGTTGACCTTGATTATCTCAGAGGTCTTTTCCAACCTGATTAACTCTGTCATTCTGTGATTCTGAGGACACTGTAGATAACCGGTTTTTATGTGTGTGTGTGTGCATGAGAGAGAGAGCATGTATGTATGCAGATCTGTGCAAATCTGTGTGGGCCCATCAGTGAAACAGCAGCAAGTCCTAAAAAACATACTGAATGGAAAACTGAAGAAGAAACACTGAAGTTCACTATTGTATTCTGAAATTGGGACATAAGTACCTAATAATTTCTTCTGTGTATAGTCCAATAAATGACTTGCCTCCTTGAAGATTAAGTTTTCAGATATCCGCTCTTTCAAACCACTCTAAAGTTTTAAATGTTTCCCTCTTTTCCAGATTGTTGCCTTTTCTCAGCTTATCTCAATATATATTAATCTGTTTTTGACTTACAGCTGCATTATATAGCCCTTTGTTCCTGACATGTTTTAAACTCTGTGCAAGGTTGACTTCTGCCAATATTTAAAAGAGAAACTTCCTGCTACATAATACGCTGATTCTGGTGACTCAGTACTCTTACTTCTGAGTCAGAACTTACTCAGCATGATGGATTCGTTTAAAATGCGTATTGTTTAAATCCTCTTCCTGTCCTGCTGGATTTTATCATGCCAATTCTACACCTTGGCAGCCAGCCAATTTAAATCAATGGAAAATTAGAAAAACAAGGGGAAAAAAAGCCTTTAATGACTTTTGTTTCAAATCCAAAGTAAGGGGAAATTGCTGATAAAGGTGCTTTCTGTCAAAGAACAAGTTAATTCAAGGTCCCATCTATTTATGGGCATTAAAGATCTGAGAAGTCTTTGGATCTTCTTTTTCTGCCAGTCATAAGCAGTATTTTTCTTGAAGTTGAAGTAAAAATGAAACACAGAACTTCATTGCACTGTAAGCACTTTTTAATTCTATGCTATATCAGTGGTATATTAATTCTATATTATTAATTTTTATTTCTAAATGGAAATTAGAACATACATATATTCTGAAATTTCCTGATCACAATATTTCATTAAGTTTCATTTATACATGCTTAATAATGTATATTTATCATTTGTATATATAAAACTGTGACATACCAACAAGCTGGTAAGTTTACTAACACTGGTAACCACCACCTAGTAGGTTCCTGATCTCATGCATGTGTAAAATGCAATCACTATTCCTCGTACATATGTGACAATATCTACTGTCCTGCTTTTGTTCAGAAGACCTGTGCCTTTTGAAAATGTGTAATGAAAAAAAGGGTGTAGTATGATGGGCATGCATATGTACCAATGGATTTTACACTTGCCTAAAAAAATCAAGGCTCATGTACTAGACACAGATATACAGAATAAATAAGTTTCCTAACCACACTAATCATGTGAAACCTACCATCAGAAGTCTCTTTTACAGCTCAATTTTGCGTTTCTTGGGAGTTAGCTCATGTAATAAAACACAACTATATTCTACCTGAAACAAGAAGAATTAGCTGTCTTCTAGTCAGTCTGTGGACATAATAGTGTATTGTCTGAGCAAAAAGCTTTTCAACATTTTTCCTATGGTTAAACAATTCTGTATAAAGAGATTGACTCATGGAAAGCAACCATGAAAATTAATTTAATTTAAGAATACTTCTTTTTTGTTCCATTCTGTTTATTCCCACAATGCAGGAAGAAGATAATTTGTTCACTTATCAAAATGTGTGTGAACAATGTCACCCAATAGCCTCTAAATTTTGAGTGCATAAAGTCTTGAATACATACCCAAAGAGAAGTATTTCAACAAACAATCAAACAAAAACTAAAAAAAAAGGTGTCGTAATTCAAACAGCAAACTGTGTCTTCTGGATTCTCTCCTTTGTTCTTTCTAAATACTGTGAATTCATTACATGATAACAAGGATTTACACCCTCATATGAGTTTGGTTCTCTGGAATTTGTATTTTCTCAGGACACTTCTATGTGTTTTCTTTGGGAACGGATTTTCAATTAATATGGTTCCATTCTAGTAAAAGAAGACACACTCCTGTACCATTGCAGGAAGAGGAGACAATCACATCAAAATACTATTTCTGTCATTACAAAAAGTAAAATTTAACATTTTAGATGAAAATTGATTGTAGCCATATGTCTTATTCAAACATTGCTTCAATCAGTTTTGATCTCAGACAAAGGAGTGAAGGATCACATTATTAATGCACAATCTGTCTCTATTCACAATGTTCACCCTTCTTTTTGGCTCTGGTTGAATATAAAATTATTTTAAATTGAGGTATTGATGAGTTTTGAAATTAGATTTTGGAACAAAATATCCAGTTGCATTTGCAATATATATCCAAATATATTTATCAATATACTGTGAAAGATTTGATTTTTGCAGGTGAAAAAAACCCAGGCTTTATGAACCTTTCTATCACCCAGAGATGAATGAAGATTGATTTGAAGAATCTTTTGAAAAAGAGATTAGAAGTTCAGTGAACAACTCAGTGTCTTAAAAGTAGCACAAAGACTTCTGACTGATATTTACTCATTATATTTGTCATGAAGATTGACCTGAAAATTCTGCCAATAATAAAAATATCAGATATTGAAGTGTAGTAGAGAATGAAATTATAAACCAAAATTAGCACTACCACCGCATGTCATTTTAAATTTTTCATTTTGTTCGCATTTTTTTCTTGACAGATTAAGAATTTATTATGTTATTTTTCCTCAGTGAGTTAATGAGGTCAATGAGACTTCAAAGTTCATAAAGATATTCCAGTTAGAGCATTTTCTAAATCACTGCCTATTCTTATGTCTCAGTCATTTTGTACTGTACATTTTATTTACTAAAGAATTGAGTGTATGCAATGTTAGATTGACTTTACAGTAAAGACTCACCAATCCGCCTCAAGCCTTTAAGATAACTCCAGAAGCTGAACTCTCATTATCTGGAATTCATAAACAAAATTGCAGGAGGTCATATTGAGGAAAGCCATCTAATCTTCCTGAAGAATTTAAAGCAAATTCACATTTATTGTTTTACATTAAATTTATTTTTTAAAGTTTCATTTTTGCATTTTTCCAGATCCAGGTAACAAAAGATTGTTTTATCTCTATTATTACTGACTGATATACGGACAGAAATATGTACCACATTCAGTAAAACATGATAGAAATTTAAATTTAATATTCATTATATAAAAAGCACATCCAATACATAAATGTATACACATTCATATAAAATAATATATTTTATTTAAAGATAAAGAAAATCTCTCTTGCTTGAATTGTTTGTAGTTGCAAAGCCATTTTGCTAAGGAACAAATTGGAAGTTTTGTCTTTCCAATTCCATTTATCATGTATAAAAGGAGAATTACAATGTATCTTCAGACATTCTTTCATGTTTAGTCCCAAATTTTCTGTATAATATAAGCACAAATATCTCATTGTAACTACCACCAAAACTAGATCTAATCAATATATAATAAATATTCAAGTTCTTCTGTTGATTTTTTGAGTTTACATATTATATACAATTAGGCATTTCTACAACTTTTTTTTTTACTTTTTAACAGGTTCGAGATGTTAAATTATGAGGAACATTTATGGAATATCTCTTTCAGTTCTTGTAGCATTTAGACGGTCACACACAGGTCAGTTATAAATTCTTATGATTACTTTGTCAGAAAACACCCATAAAGCTGGAAGACAAGACTTTAAAATACTGCCAGTCTTGCAATTTTACTGTTGCTTCAGCCGATTCATAATGTAACATCAGTGTTTCATTTCCTGATATTGTGTTCCTAGAGCAGAAAACAGAAGACTGAGAAAGAAAAAGATATAGTGATAGATAAGGTGATAATGTGATGCCCTGGCAAGAAGGATCAACACCCTTCTGAGGATGAATGAAGAGTACACAATGCAGATGCTGATGTATTTTCACTTGTGACATCTTTACTAATAAGCAGTATGTAATACCAACAGGAGAAGTACAAACTAAGAAAAGTTTTCTCTGAGCATGACTTCACTGCACCTGAGCAGCAATTAGTTTCTTTCTGGGAAGTATTTGACTAAAGTGCTAAATATGGTGTCATTGTACATTATTACCAAATGATAGCTGATCATTCTTATGTGAATATGTGCATATATTTTGAAAAGTTTTACTGGGGTTTCATGGGATTTGTTTTAGGTTTTTTTTTAAAGTAAATATTATTTCCAATTGATTTAGATATGAACTTAGGCATAAGGAATGTAGAGACAAGTACAATATAGGATAAAGTATCTTCTGGACCACAGATGCCCTAATAATCACAGATTGAAATTCACACTTAAAGCAGAATAAAATCTAGAATTTCTTCCGTTAGGTCTCATTTATCAAATGCATTTCATTTCTTCATTTCATATTTAATTCATTTCCAGATTACAATATCCTCCATTTGTCTTGCTGATATGCAGTATAGAAATGGTCAAGCCAAGCAATTACGTGTCACTATCCATTGGTCATCTGTCTTGGATGGGTAAGGTACCTAGAGTAAAATTCACTTACATTCTTCTTAGAAGATCACAGAATTTAAGTAGCACACTGTTAAGCACTGGTTGGGTGTACCTAAATCACTATTTCTAGTTCTCTACATGCTTTTCAGTTCATAAAAATACATTAAATGCAGGAAGACCATAAAAATATCTTCTTCTCACCTTGAAAAACGCGTGCCAAAAAAAATGTTCATAGCACAGCCTCTTGCCAAGATCTCTTACCTATGGAATTTCAATCCATGCAATTTCCTCATTGCTTGAGGATGGCTGACTGGTGTGTTGACTTCCTACAAAGAAAATTAACCCCATATATAGAAATTGAATAACTGATTCCTTTAAGTAGTCTTCAAAGAGCCCACTGCAAGCATTTGCAAAATCAAAGTCCTAGTCATTTATCAAAACAGAATCATATCCTGGTGTAGCTGTTTCTGTTGTAAAAGCCCTTAATGAATAAGACCTTGAATGTTTAAAAAAAAATTAATATGATTTATGGCAGTAATCCTCTTAAACAGTCGAGTCTTTGCCAGCTTTCAACTAACAAGCTCAGTTATTAATGGCAGCAGTCTTACAACACTCAGGGATTACTGTCTAGGCCTGCTGACAATGCACTGCTAGTGACCAGTTTTCAAAGTACAATCTGTTATTGTATTTCACAGTCAAATCAATGTTTAAAATTGCTTGAAGCATGATAACTTGCCTCTTCTAGCAAGCCCACTATTAAAAAAAAAAAACAACAAACCAGCAGTGTATCATTCTTTTTAACTGTGATTAAAGGTTATGATTATTACCAGTGTAAGTTATCTGGCAACATTTTTTAGTTTGTGGTTTGATCAGGTAAACTTGAAAAGAGCATCAAACATAAAAATTGACTTTACCTTTTGCTATTAAAAAAGGACAGATATGTCAGAAACCTGTCTACCTTCTCTTAATTCTTTATATGGAGTTTCTGACAAGCATACAGATTTGCCTTAATTATTTATTTATTTCATTGAAACTATTTTCATCTGTTTTAAATTTTTAATAGGTCTATTTAAATAACGGGAAGTCTATTGGGATGTTGATTTTATGTTAGAAAATCTTGAAGGTTTCTCTATTCAGAAAATGTAGGTTGTGGTATTTGGTGTAACATCCCTTGTTAAAAATGGAGAGAATTCCACAGAAAGATCTCTAAACATTGGTATGTCTGTGGCTAATGCAACAAAGGCAATAACGCACATGATTAGTGCTCTGTGAATTCTCACCCTAATCCTGGAGACACTGGAATCACCCAGACAATTGCATTTCCTTTCCCCCTGAAAAATAAAAGAAAACATTTTTCTCCATATCATGTTCTAGTTTTGTTTACCTTCAATATTTGGCAGCATCAACCTATCTTGTACAGACTAGAGAAGATTCTTAAAAAGAGACACTGTCTGTTGTAAAAGCCCTTGATGGTCAAGTGGTCTTGCCTATGTAGCAGTCACTAAAATCTTCAGAATATGGTTATTAGGTCATGCATGTTATAAAATAATTTCAGCAAAAAGAGCCTGTTATCTTCTACCCACTGACTTAGATAATGTTCCAGTCAGGATCTATATCCCTTTTGTGTCTGATTTGAAGAAAATTTAAAATTATTGTATTATTAATATGAACAAATGAAAAGATAGCCTTTAGTACTATAAGAGAAAGCATAGAATTTAAAAACCTCATAGAATTTTTTCTGCATTTGTAAAAATGTTTATATATATATTTTATATTTTCTCTTGCTGTAGAGAAACTGAAACATCTTTGTAAACTATAAGAGGATACAGTTAAAGCATGTTCTTCTGGACAGGAAGTTGAACAAGCTACAATATGATACAGGTGCATGGAGTATCAAGATGAGTAACAGTAGGATATTGCATATTAACTCAGCAAGAATAGATGTCACTGATAATTTTAAAATGAAAAAGCCTATTCTGCTGAAAGAATTCAACTGGTAGCCATTATTTTAAGAACTATTATAATATTTATTTTTTAGTGATTTAATGTAAAACATCACCTTATAGAAACATTCATTTTATGTTATTGTAGTGATATGTCTGTGAAAGAATTCTGAAAACTCTGAAGAAAAAAAAGGTGTATGGCAGATTATAGAAATACATTATTAGATGTTTGCTTGAAAATACACAGGAAAAAAAAAAAGTGATACTGATTTTCTATGTTTCTGTGGAAGAAACCAGAATTCCACCTGGACAACAAAAGCCCCAAATGGATGCCTGTGATTTTTTTCCATGCCAGCATAGCTTATAGGAAAAGGGGCTTTGTTCTTTGCTACACAGATGGTAAGAGAAAGAGAACTGAAGGCTCTGCAAGACATTTCACAGAGACATGTCTGACAGGTGATCAAATCATTGAACACTTCTCCCTGAAAAACAATGTTCAGATATAGTCTAAGCATACACCCTGTGACAGCAGGAACATACTTTCCTCTGTGTTGACATTCATTTTAATAATAGGAAAAGCAAGCAGAATTTCTGGCAATGACAACAACAACAAAAAAGTATATGCTTTCATGTTTACAATACAGAACTCATCAATTAATGTATTTCTTTACTTGGGGACGACTGTTTTAATAAGAAACTTTTAACTTTTGATGGCATATGAAAAAGTACTAACTCAGATGTGGAAACTCTGTACAATCTATTTTAGAGGTAAAATGGTCTTATTCAGTATTGGATTGTAAATGTTGGTGGAAATGCTATTAATGGTGTTAACATGATGGCTTCCTACTAAATCATGTCCTTGATATTCAGAGCTAAACACATAAACAACATTTCAAGGCTCCTGTCACTCAGAAACACATTTCTGCAGAATATAAGCATATCTGTCACCCTGAGATGTACACAGAATTTTTTTAAAAATGCAAAAACATGTGCCTATTTTTAACTCTCCATTGTCCAAAACTGACTGAAACACCCTCCAATATCTCATGAAAATTGTAATCTTAATCTCATACCTCAAAGAAATAGATTACCAGAAATTATTTTCTTGTAACTCTTGTGGCCTACATTTGTTTCATCACTTCATATTCCATATTTAATGTCACAAATGTTACATAACCAATATTATATGTACTAAGTACAACTACCATAAATTTACAGAAGCTATTAGTGACAAATTGTCATGGTTTGAACCTGGCCAAATGCCAGGTATCCCCAAATTAGCACACCCACACCCAGGGCTCATGAGTTGAGATAAGGAAACCTGGGAGAAGATGCACTTAAAATAGGCAAAACAGGACTAACTTAGGTTGCAAAGGGATCTAATTTATTACTAACAGAGTCAGAGGAGTAAAGGAGAAATAAAATAAACCCTTCAAGGCCACCGTTTCTCCGCTTACCCTGCTCCCTCCTTCCCAGCAGCTGCACAAGGGAACAAGGCATGGGGGGGTTAGGTCAGTTCATCACCCAGATCTTCTTCCCCTGCCCGGGGAGAGGTTCTTTTCCTCTGCGTAGCCATGGGTCTCACCGTCGGCAGCCCGTCCGACACTGCTGCAGTGACGCTGGTCCCCTCACAGGCAAGCAGTCTCCCCAAAACTGCTACGGCGTGGGGTCCATCTTCCATGGGGTACAGACCTCTGAGCCAGGCCGTTTCCATCTCGGGAGCAAGGCTTCTTCTCTTTACCGGACTTCTGCTGGGCTTCTCTCTCTCTCTCTCTCTCAGGCACCCACCCACTCCATGTGGGGCACTCAGTTCAGTCTCAGGGTGCAAGTCAAGGCCTGTTTCTCCACTAGGACTCCCTCTGGACCACGGCCACTTTCAGGGTATCCACTCGCTTTGGGGCAAGTGGATCTCAGCATTTCCCGTGGGCCCCCATGGGCTGCAGGGGCACCCCCTGCTTCACCATGGGCCTCACCACGGCCTGCAGAGGCTGCAGAGCTCCGGCGCCTGGAGCTCCCCCTCCCCCTCCTTCTCCACTGACCTTGGTCTCTCCATGTTGTTTTCCCTCACATACTCTCACCTACTCCTCGTCCTCTGGCTAAGGAAAAGTGTGTGCACCCATTGTTTTGATTTCTTCTTAAATATATTTTCACAGAGGTGTAACCAACATCTCTAATTGGCCCAGGCTTGGCCAGCAGCATGTCCATCACCTCAGAGCTGGACATGGTGAAGGCTTCGAGAAGCTTCACCGAGGAGCCATCTTTGTGGGCCCTCCCACTAGGAAAAACTGGGCCAAGCTAAACCACAACACAAATCTACTAATGTGAACAGTTAACCAGTACTGACTTCTAATACTCTGTTGAAAAGTCTACAGGAAAAATTCTTGAGTATTTACTTTCTTCATCTAGTGACACAAAATATTTTATTCATCCTTTATGGCAGAATGAATCAGGAACACTTTTAGAAGTGGGAAATAATTGCAAGAATGTAGGACTAACATAAACACACTAACACAACAAAGCTGTATCAGCCAACCTGTCTATCTGCAAAACTATATATTTTGCTATAAATTAAAAATCATTACAAAGAAACAACCTAAGTGTATGCCAGCTAAGGATTTGATCTTTCATGTAAGCTTCAAAATGCTTTCACATATGTGGTACTTCCTTAGAACTTTGATAGTATATATTTGTTAGTATGTATTTTGTGAAGTTCCATACAATCAGGACAAGAGTGTGGAGGCCTGTGCCCCAGGTCAGAGAGGCAGATCCCTTGTCCCTTTGCCATTCCCTTGGATCTTCCCTGTTGGCTCTTGTATCCTAACCCCGCCTATGTATTGCCCCTATGCCTCTAGACCATTGGCCTCCTTATGCTCTCTCCGCCCCTACCAACCCCGTATAAAATCCTAGACCTCCTCCTTGTTCTCGCTCCTCTTCTCATCCCGTCACAAGCATGGTTGGAACAAACTTCTCTAGCGGACCCTTCTCGCCTCGCTGCTGTCGACCTTGTTATCAGCTATCCGGTGTGTGCTTGTAGTGTGTTTTATGTGGCAACTTTGCCGAGCGGCTTCCACTGCTAAGACGATCCTGGAAGGTTGCAGCATTCACTTTACCGGCTGCAACACAAGAGCACAGTTGTTTGAATTACCTCTGATACAAATCAAATTATTTGCACCAGAACTGCTAGTTTTGTCATGTTTCATGATGTCCTCTACTAAATGGGATTCTGCAATATTTGGTGTACTTCACAAAAAAAACATTTTTCATTACAAATATTGAAGTAAAATCTAACATGTATCTCAATATTGTAAAACACATGACAGTATTGCTGATAACTATATCAACCAAAACTCAAACTTTATCATTGCATCACTATATGTATATATATACGTACATAATGCATATAGTGAATCAAAATAAATGTCCGTATATGCTGATGTCTTTTTCCAAGCTTTGGTCCTTACATTATTGACAGTTTGAAGACTAATGAGTAAATATAGAAATACATAGAATGAAATTTCCTGGCTTTCCCACCTGCTTGCCTTTATTCCTTATTGTTTCTGAAAATCTGAAAAGAATATTTCAAGGGATAAAATGCATTGTTCATTCAACATAAATACTTAATTAGCAAACCTTTTTAACAAATGTGTGCCTTCTCTTAGGCAGTGAAAGGAACACTTAGTTGCAGTACTCTAGCAAATAGGCAACAGATTAACTGCTTATTTAAAAGATGTCAAATTAATCTATCCTAAATTGAAATTATACTTACATTTTCAGTTCTCCTAAACAGAAAGGTTTGAAAAAACAGTTTGTAGGAAACTTTTTTTCCCCTGTCTTCTTCAATTTTATGTTTCATTCTGCAGTGCAAAAGTGAAAAAGCTTTTGCATTTTTCCAGGTAGGCACAGGGTGATCCAGTCACACACAAATAGATAAACTAATATAACCATAAAATGGAAGGTGGAAAAGTCTAGCAGTTTCAAATATTTCACAGAATAACAGAATCACAGAAAGGGTAAGTCTGGAAGGGATCACAAGGAGGTCTTCAGGTCCAACCTCCCTGCTCAGGCAAGGTCATCCTGGAGGACACTGCACAGAATTACATCCAGACAGTCCCATTTCCATTCAGTGCTTTGTTCTAAGTAGGGCTATAGGAAAAATCATGTTCTTAAGAGTATAACAGAAATAATGCACTTGACTGCTCTTCTATCTCTCCATTCCTGTTATTATGCAAGGAATTTTGTAGTGTTTTGGGCTTGCAGAGTTGAACTGTTCCAGAATTTTATTACTGCAGTCAGGATGAATGAAGGAAGCAGATAATCACACCACTCTCTTTCTCTTCACATTTGTTTATGTCAATTCTAACAATATTCTACATAAAAAATTGATTTCCATGTTTTTCTGAAGCTGTGTTTCTTGTTATAAAGAAACACATTTGGATGTCCAGAAATTCTTATTATCTGGTATTATCTGGGAACTTACTGAAATAATTAAAATTCACCCCATAGTAATTGAGAATGTTCAATCTGGCATTTGATAATCACGTAAATTTAAGGAAAAGCCCATAATTTCTTTGTAACACAGGTTTTCTGGATGAATCACTGAAAGGAGATGAGACAAGACAAGAATGCACTTTGGTAGCTGGAAGTGTCTGTGGACAGGCTATTTAGCAAACACACAGAGGAAAAATATGTTATATGTTCTACATTCCTCAAAGCTATTACCTCGAAGCTGTATCAGAAAAATATGCCAAATCCTGTATCTGGTTTTTTGGATCAAAGCTCTTTAGAAAACACATGAAAACTTTGTGTGAATATTTCTATATAAACTTTTCGTTTTAGTCATTAGAAATTACTGAAAATCATCACCTCTCTTTTCTGTTGGGAGAAGAGTTACCTCTTGATATCATAGACTATAATAGTTTGTCAGTGGTTTGTAGCCTTATCATTTTTCCAACTTATGTGTTCTACTCTCTAGTGAGGCTATCTGATCTCTACATTTTCTCATGTTTTCTCTGCCTAGATGTAATCACTTTCAAGACTAGTCTTCAATAGATGATGGAGAAAAAAGGCTCAGAGAGAGTCTAATTACCACATCTCCAAATCATTGCAAATAATGGCTAAAGACGGTACTTTCTTTCCTAGTGTCTTTAATTCCCTTGTAACATGCAGGAAACACATAATTTGAAAAGTTGTAAATGTAACTGGCACTGTCGCAAAGACTGTACAACTCCTAGTCTAGTCAAAGACATATCATAAGTTAATATATTTAATTGAAAATTGATGAAATTAAGATGTGGAATCTCTGCTACAACTAACAGAAAATTATTTCAATTTTAGATATTGAGTGCTGTCATAGTTTTAAAGTCATTTAACTTGAACACCTGCAGTGCTAGAAATGGAAGATTCACAAGAAAGAATTAGCAGTTACCCACTAAATCCCTGGTTACTTTCCAGTTAGAAGGGCACACAATGTTTTGTCATTCTACATAAACATATATAGATACGTAACATATTACATTATTATGATATTTTAGAAAATATTTCTCATATAATCATATTAGGAAAATGTGCTGGTAAAGTGAAATATATACCAATATATGCATTCTACTTTTAACTAATTTCAAGATAATTCCAGATATGAAGTGTGTTATTGTTTTCCCATGTGATTATTGTATAAAAGTTTAAACATCAAAATTGGAATATCTAGATGTCAAAACCTGAGCTGAATAAAAATAAACTTTGAATTTTGGACGAGACAGATAGCTTCACTAATATTTTTCTGGTTCAAAGGGAATATGGCACCCATAAAAACAGTGTCGTTATATGTTTCAAATTTTTAAAATATAACATTACTATACAGGATTATATATAATTGTTATGAGATTTTAATTACAATAACATAAGTATCTGGAATAATATACAATTATATATCACACATATATTAAAAATTATTTCAAGCACAGTTCTTCTAGCAGTATATTTTTCCCAATTCAAAGATGTGCCATACCAGTATTTCTACAAAATGCATCTGTAGAATATTCAATATGACAATTTTCATTTGTCATTAAATCAAATAAAAGAAAAAACATCTATATGTTTAGATCGTTACACACAGAGATTTTGTTAATACCATAGTATTGATATTGTGAAGCTGAACACCTGAAAATTAAGGAATGACAGCAGTAAGGGTCCACCATACCTTAAATCTCTTCTCTTTTTCTCATACACATAACCTGCAACAGACCTTAATTATGCGATCATCTACTACTTTTTGATTGAGCCTTTCCTCATTTAATGCAGCTAACAGATGGCATTCATTTATTAGCACCTACTCAATATTTTCTTTCTCTATATCATTCTAGGCCCTAGAAATTTCTAGCTTCATATTTTGCTCTGAAGACAGTATTATAAATTTTCATCTAAGCTTTACTGTGAGTTGTAATGGTGGCACATCCAAAATATCAATATTTGCTTTCACATTTTGTGAATGAAAACTGAGGCATATAGAATTTTTTTATTTTTTTTTCCTGAATTTTTCACCTAAAATGCCAGGCTTTGAAGATCATGTAGTACAGGATGTATCTAAAGTCCATTTTCTATAGTCTCAGTCAAAATTCTAGGCCATCTACATTTCTGTAAATGAGACAAGCCCCAGCTCAGAAGTCCATCACTCTGGAAAGAGGGATTACATAATTAGTGGTAAAACATTAAGACATTGATATAAATAATTTGCCTTTATCACTCTGGAGACATGAATTAGAGTGAAAGGATCCACTTTTCTGGAGTAGTATTTATTTTCTTGGGCTATGAGAGCATCTTTGTGTTTCTTGGGTTAATCTACAATGAAAAAATGAAAATGTGTTCGAGTAAGCAGAACAAAGTTTGTACATGCATGCCCAATGTTTCATCTGGTTTTCTACCTATGCCATTGAATCTAATGAAAGTTTTCAATAGTAATTACTATATCAGCATTGAAACTACATCATGTAGTTAGAAATACTGCTCATTATGTCTGTAGGAAGACAGCTGTGTTAAATTAGTAAGCATGATTTTTACAGCATTTCCTTAAATTTTTCTGCTCAACTTTGCAAACGTAAGACAGTTACATATAATGTTCCTGTGAGACAGATGTGCATGTGTGTATTAGTTTCTTAGTTAAAAAAAAAACCTCACTTTGATTTTGAACTTCTAGCACCTGGACTCATACTGATTTCATTTGCTTTTCCAGAAAACCAAAAACTTTTGAAAAGTTGACACTCATCTCTGCAATACCCTTGCTCTTCTCTTAGTTATGTTTCCTAAGCAGTCCCAGCTTTTCCTATTCCACAACAGCTTCTAAGGTGCTCTATGTCTCCTGAAGTTCTCTTAGAAGAAGGCTGGAGAGGAAATTTTTACACAGGAAGATAGTGATAAGAAAAAGGGGAATGGTTTTAAAATGAAAGAGGTGAGATTTAGGTTAGATTTTAGAAGAATATTCTTTACTATGAAGTTGGTGAGATAATGGAACAGGTTGCACAAAGAATTTGTGAATGCCCAATCCTTGGAAATGTTCAAGGCCAGATTGGATGGGGCTCTGAGCAGCATGGTCTGATGAAAAGCGCCCCTGTCCATGGCAGTGGATCAAGATGATGTTTAAGGACTCTTCCAACCCCTACCATTCTATAATTAAATGATTCTATAAGAGTGAGAGGCCTAAGGTGTCCCATAAAGTAAATGGCTTGAAATATTTTCTGGGTTCTAAGGTAAATATCAGACACATATCTTAAATTACAGGGGAATAGGTAACTAAAAAGATTTTTCTATGTGAAGTTTGAGACAAAATTTTAACTACTCTTGTCATAAATTCTCAACTGTTTTGAGATGATATATACAAATCTTCTTTTTTTGTAGTTTAAAAGGTAGGTCCAGAAAGTCTTTAGATTTGGGTTTGTAAAAAGTTGTGCCATTTACCAGATGACACAGATAGCTTGTGTGCTAGAATTTTCCTGGCTTTCAGAATTGTTCCAATTTGTGAATGGTTGTGTAAAATTCAATTTCCCTTTACTCCTTAGAGACTATAAATCCATCTAGACGTTTAAATAGATGATTTAAGATTTTGAGAAGTAATTCAGTTATTTAAACAGAGGTTACATAATGCCATTTTTTTAGGTCATCCTGTTTCATATCTAAGAGTACCATCAGGTGCCTCAGCAAAAAAAAGACATCACACATTGCACTATGATGAGGCAGCTGAAAGCCATCCTTGGGAAGAAATTAATTTCATCTAAATGTAGACACCTGCAACACAGACTTTTACATTCCAGCTAGTCATTACAGGGTCATTTTCTAGTCAATGGTGAGCAATAGGTACTTCAAGAGCCTAATTTATCTGACTGAATGTCCATGTCTACTCTAGGATGAGATGAACCATGCCCTAAAGGTATCTTTTAAATATAAAGGTATCTAACATGATTAGCTGAGATTTGGACATCTATATTGTAGACATCAGCATGTACTCAGATGAATAGGACTAGTGTCAGCAGAGTGAAGAAATTTTCTGGCAAAATGAGTCTGCCAGATAACAATGATTCTCTAAAACTGAAATATAAAATTATTTTTCAGAGTCTGGCACACTAGCTTCTAGTCTGGTGTTTCAAATCGAACAGCTCAAAGTTAGCTTCCCTATTGACTATCCCGAAGTTTTAAACCCATGGGTGAGCCGGCAGCTCAAGTGACTAAACTTTCCCAAACCACATTGAAAGATCACACACTTCCAAGCATTTTTCCTCTCAGTATGAAAGTATAATGGAAGGATTGCTCTTAAGCTCTGGATAATGAACAGATCTGCCAAGAGAAATCAATACTGTCCTTATTAACAGATGTTCACTGAATTCAAGTAATTGTGACTCAACACAGAATAAAACAAACCAAGAATTAAATGGCATGTGCAAAGGTAGCAGGACCTACATGAATCATAGAATCATAGAATTGTTAAGGTTGGAAAAGACCTTTAAGCTTATCACGTCCTGCTGTCAACCCAGAACCACTGCCATGTTTGATGCTAAACCACGTCCGTAAGTGCCATATTCACACATTCTTTGAACAATTCCAGGGGTAGTGACTCCACCACTTCCCTGGGCAGTCTGTTCTAATGTTTAACAACCCTTCCCATAATAAATGTTTCCTAATATCAAAGCTAAATCTCCCCGAGTACATGACACACACAAATACACCAATATCTTCCATTGGGAAGATAAGTTTATTCTTTTCTTATTGTCCAGCTTCTAAACTTCAAACTGATGAGTTTAACTGTATTTATTAAATAAATTTATTTGACAGGTGGACATTTATTTATTAGATAAGAGTCTGGACATTCTTTTATTTATTTGCTATTGTTTTGTTAGATATGTCTAAACTAAAATACAGGTTTATAAACAGTACTTGGGAATTTAAATATCATCTCAAAGATAGAAACAGGTTAGATATTATTTCTGTACATAGAATGAAAAAAATTATCTAAGAAGCAATTCATTCTTCAAAATGTAATCTTATGTTTCATAACCTATGAAAAGAGACTGAGTAATACATTTCCTGTGTTATTTGTGAATTTGTGGCAAAGCTACTCACCCAGAGAAAGTAACAGACTGAAAGATTATTTTAAAGCTGACCTTCTAGGTAATGCACTGACGGCATCCTTTGTAGCATTACACTTCAGTACTGTAGCATTGTTATTAGAATAGAATAATTTAAAAATTCTGGTTTTCTGTGTCTAGTCAAGTTGACTATAAAGAAATGGCTGCCTTTTTAAATGGTCAATTAAACACTTATGATTACATAGCCAAAGAATCACAGCTTTCCTCACAGAAGATGCTTGTGGTTAGTATGATCTATAAATCAGCAAACATATTTTAGAACAAGTAAATGACTAGACATTAGTAACAAGCAGACTGAAACTATCACGAAAGCAATTAAAAATATTTATAGACTATGTTTCATGAAACCAAAATAATATTCATTTTTTCAGGAGATGACTATTTACTGTAAATAATACAGTTAATGGCATACATTCATCATATCTCACATTAATTAGATTTTTTTCTTTTCATTAGGATCTATGAAAAAGTTTTAAGAACCAATGTCAACAACAGTTAACATGATTAAAACTGCATTCCTAATAAGAATTTGATCCCAACTTGTATTAATGTTTATTTTAAAATGCTTCTGTGCTGTGGAGCCATCTGTTTCTTGCTAGTTATAGTACCTGAGTTCTACAATCATAGGACTCAAGGGAGATTTTCACCTATTTTTCTTCATAGTATAGCAGACATTCACTACTGCATTCAAAAGAAATATGTCAACTGAAGATCAGAAGTTGTAGTCAACAAGAAAATATTTGCGAACTTTTAAAGCTGAAACTTCTTGGGAACTCCTCCTGATTTTATTGGTCTATTTGCTGGCTGTGAATTTGAAATTGCTGATTTTTTCACATTACACTAGGAAGAAGGGAAGAGATAGTAGCTGCCGAACTCAGTCATCCTTCTGTATGTACTTTAAAAAATATGCTAGCTTTGCAAGTTAGCTTTCTTTAAACATATGACTTTCAAATCACCTTTTGAAGAATATTAAAATCAATTAAACAATGGGTAAATTCTCATTTAAAAGAAGAAATCAATCAGCTGTCATTTTTGATTGATTTTTCTGGAATAGAGTGGTGTTTAAACTATTATTGCATATTATTCTACAACTATAAAAACACCACGTGAATTAGGTATTACATGTCTCATAATAAACAGAAAATTTAGTTTCTCTTTTGAAGTCTTGGTTTGTATCATGTGATCATCTGCTCTTCATTTGGTAGGTCATTTCTGTTAAGTAGAAAAGTAAATTACTTTCTAATAAAGGTCAGATTTTTAAGTAATAAGACCTACAAAAATTCACAAGTTAAACTAGAATATATGGCACATAGAGGTAAGGTTGTGCTTTACAGGTTTTGCCTACGGCGATTTTGCCTAAGAGGTAAACCAGGCTTGGGTAATATTACAACACAGTGTAAAATATACACAGATAATTTAGATTGACACAGAATGGGGACGCATATAGAAAGGTATTTCTATAACACTCAGAATTTTTTCTGGATTGGAGAAAACACACAGTCCTCTGCATTCAGCAGTTCATAATGCCATGAACGTGAATGAGGATTTTAGTAAGAAACAGATAACAGTCTCTTGGCCAAAATTCTTACTAAAATCTAGAAAGGAAAGAAAAAACTAACCAGATCTGTTGTTAAATTTGTCTGATTGCTCTACCATAAATACAGTCAAAAATCACAGTACAGTAGAATCACTGTATCCCTACTGTTAAATATAAGGTTACACTAGGAGATGTTCCATCATCAGCACATTATGTAAGTGATGGTGATATCTATGTGATAAATTAAAGAGCTTAGCAACAAACTGCATTTATCATGCACTTCAGCTCATATCACCTGCAATCTCTTTACTAATTGATTGCTACTGGAACTACTTTTATTACTTTTAGATGCAAATAGGTGAAGTCAGACAACAGCCATATTTAGCCTGGCTTGCATAGGTGTACATTTGTCCCTTGCTGGGCAACTGGCTTGACATGGGTGGTGGAATGGAAAAATAGGGTAGACTGTTCACATCTAGCCTCTTTATAGGTATGGGACATTTTGCAGCACCTGTTTCTAGTCTGTTGGCATTTCCCTCTTTGGAAAAGCAGTGAATTAAAACAGAGTGAAGCCCATGTTCACAGTCATGAAGAATGCAATGAAGCCAGGCTGCATTAAGGCTTGGGACAGTGTTAACTACACGTTAACATGCAGTCAAGCAAAAGCATGTGTATATTCACTATTATTAAAATACTAAGCATTATATAACAAAGTGTATAGTCAAGGCACAGGAAGAACCATAGAAAAGTAAAATTCATCTCTCAGGTGAAGGCGACTTGCATTTTAAAATGAAAGCAGAAATGAGAGTGGTATATTGGTGAAAAAATCCTTGAAAAACTTGATCTAAAAATGACTTTGGTCTTGGTTTAAGGCCCCCAGAAATCTCTCCCAACATAAACTAATATGATGTTCTGAAGTAATAACAGTATTTTCCATAGATTCCAAAGAGAATACCTTTTCTTGGGAGTCTCTTCTGTTTTCAATTCTTTCAGATTTTGGGAATCAAACATTTCAGGCTGGATTTGCAACTACTATTCTTTATGAAGTAAAATAATAAAAATTATTATTAATAATAATGATTTTTTTAATGATCCTTTTTATGATCCTATGTGGGTCCCTTCCACCTCCAGACATTCTATGATAATAATAAACAACAACAACAACAACAACAATAATAATAATAGTAATAATAATAATAATAAATACTGCATAATATAGTAGGGAGATGGGAGATCTTGTGAATCTGTGGGGGGGAGGGATTGAGAAAAATGAAAACTGTCATGCTTCCACTAACCTCAGCACTCCTTTTCCCTGGCAGACCTCCAAAACCTTTCTCATTTATGCAGTCTTCGAGGTAAAAAGGAGGCTGCTGGTTGCAGATTAAAGTCTCCCTTGGCTGTTGTCCTGCCTGGCAGACTCTTTTTTTTTTATTTTTTTTTCCTACTGGTTATTTAATATACTTTACTCTTCAATTAGTCTACAGGGACTTGCTAAAGGCAGACACTCCTCTCCCTGCCTTTGGCTGCATGCAGTCATACAAATGGTGGAAGATGACAAACTGAGTTATCCAGAGCAGTTCAGCGGGAAGAGACGCATAAGAGTTTCTACTGGAGATTTTTGTCTAAAGATGTCTTTTCAGATATATGCAGTGCTGCTAGAACTAAGGAGAATCATATAACTAAAAAGCATTGATCTAATTATTGTAAAAATATTCAGCATTTTACCTTAACATTCAAACAAAAATGAAATTTAAAAAAATTGCTGACAAAAAAGACGGGTGCATTTGCGAACTTTAACTGAGAGCGTTTTAGTACTGTGTCTGTCTTCAGATGCTCTCATCTCTTTTAGGAAGTTCCTGACAGCTATAAATTACTAGTTTGTAAATCCCTAGCAGTTATGGCTATTACTAGCATAGGTAGAGAGACACTCCCTGGTCTCACCCTTTGCCATACCCCCAAACACTCCCAATTCCAGCTGCAAAGTTCAAATTATTCTGGCTTAGGAAAGTCAGACACTTTGAAGAAATTTTGATTTTCATATAGGCCAAGAGAATGTGAAAACTAGTCAAAACAGAACAGTTTACTTTCCATAGTTTTACCAGGTGAGTGAAGGGTTTGGATCAGAGTCTAGCTCTGGCCAGATAAGGTTCCAACAAGAATTTGGCTGCAAGAAAGCTATCTTCTGTTGGGGCCTCCTGCACACCCAGGTGCGGTGTGCTTTCTAAGTCTGCAGCTCACTTTGGCTTCGAGTCCTGTCTGTGTCCTGCCTCAGAATATGTGTCAAGGGCGTGAAAAAGTATGATGCACAATTAAGAGACATTATTTAATTAATTTTGTCACATTTTGTGATATCACAGTGCAAGACTACCTCACCAAGTGAAAGAATAATTGATAAAAATGACCACAGTCCCTAAAAGTTCTACAAAGTATAATAAAAAGGCATGCTATAAATTCAAAATGACCTGCAGAACTCAGGGGAAAAGTGAATATGATCTCTTCCCAGTTATTCTAGCAGAGACAATATAATTTTTGAACTTCATGACAGCTCTATTGCTTTTGTGCCATGATTTGGCAGTGTGTTATGGGAACCTTCATCCAGAAATGCTCTTTCATCCGAGACTGCAAAGTCAAGACTTTTCTTGTCATCCTTTTTTGACATTGTAACTTGAAAAAGTTCCAGCACTAAATACAACAGAGAAAATGAACCAGAAATCAGCACTATCTGAAGTGCATTTAATTGAGTGACTGAGCAACAAATTAGTCTTTATGGCAAGGGCAACACTTTTGTGTATATTTGTTTTTCATGAAAATAATTAAAATCAGACCTTTTTTTACACTTTTAAAAGAATGATTGTATACTAAAAATGAAATTAATTTATTGAAAGATATTTATTTGCTTATGTAAATAAGTTAACTGTATGCAATTACAAAGTGAAGAAAGAGAGTGAGGTTATATTTGGGATTCATCACCCCTGAAATATAAATAGATAGATAAAAAATGCAGTATCTGCTTTTATAAATAGTGGAGAGAAATAGTGGTTTCAGAAGGCAACTCATCTGTCTGATCTTTGCTAGATGCCTCTCTAATAGGGTACCTATTGCTTTCCATTGAGTACACAGCAAAACTAACCTGAATTTATACATCTACATCATGGTTTTTATGACAGAAGTATTCACCTATGTAGCTTAAGTAGATACATAACACAAACATGAGGCAGAGAGACAGCTTCTACTCCAAGGAAATTGCAATGCCAAAATTAGACAGAAGATGACAGAAATATGAAAGATAAACAAACCACACCCCAAACACTCCTTAAATAACCAACCAAACAAAAGAACCTATCAAAGAATTAGCATCATCTTTGGTGGTTGTCATCACATTGAGAGCATAGAACACCTTCACTGGTGCCTTCTTTAATTCCAATTGAAGACATTTCCAGAAAGGTAGTGGTGTAAGTTTGCAGGTGTTTTAAACTATTAAAGCAAGCACTAAAAAAGATTATCTGAATATTTAACAAATTAATCAGGCATGTAGCTACATAAACACGGTGTTTTCTCAGTACTAACAAGCAGAAAGAATGTCAATAGTACAAATATAAGTGTCTGTAAAGAAATTCAGATCAAAGACAGTGTTCAGTTCCTGGACCTGGCACATTTTGATAGCTCAAATACAGCAGAAGGGAGATCTAGAAGGAATGATCAAGACCTCTTTCTCAGAAACATTGAAACTGAGCTACTGATGAGGTTACCATGAGAAGATACCAGAATTCCAAAAGCAAAACTTACAGAATGATCCAAGATCAACATTTCAATGAAAACCCTGATGAAGATCACAGTTAAAAATACAGTTTAATCAGTAGTTAGTCAAAGAAATGATAATAGCAAAATTTAGTTATTGATGTTTTCATACTTGGTTAGAGTTAGAAATGTTAAGTACACAATTAAACTTTACATCAGATGGTAGACTATTTATGAAATCTTCCCCAAAACTTTTGGGCTTTATTAAGCTGAGGAAATAAAAAGCCAGATAATAAACATGATGTATGTTTTAGTTATCAACAAACTTGTATATAAAAAAATAATTGAAGTTCTAAAGTATGACTATATTGACCTTATTCAGTCATAGTAAATATTACTCTTTCAAAATGTGAATTGCTTCCATAGGACTCCTGGAAGAGTAATGTCAAAAACAATGACAAAATTGGGCTCTATGTGAAGATGCTGCCTTAATCAAATTCCAAGTAAAAATACAAGTTTTATTATACACATTTTCACAGAGAGGAAAGGAGCTGTAGTCTATCCAACCAACGTGGAAGTGTACCCACAAAAAGTAAGCCTTGGCAAAATAAGTTAATGCACATTTATGGTAAGTGCTTTGTATGTTTTGTTTAGAAAGTGTACTATGCAGAACAATTAACTTAAAAGGATCAAGTACGTGTGGGAAGGGAGATTAGCAGAGGAGACTGCAACTAAGGAAATGTTTTGCAGATGTACTGCATTTAAATTAATAAAATCTCATTAGGTTTTATGTTTGCCAATAACGGCTGGAAAAGTTACCATACATTGTAGGAACAATTACCCAAATCTTCACTGTCTCATTAGGTTTGTCATACTGTTTTCATTATAATACATTAGAACTTGCAAGTGAGCCTTCAGTAATGACATATTGTTCCAATTCTCCTTTCAGCAGGCTCTAAGATATTTTAGTATTTGTGTTATAAGCCAGCAGGTGTCTTCACTTTGGTTTTTTTCTGAATTGGTTTTATACACAGACCTCCAGCCACAGAATGGAATGTAAAAGGGCTTTCAACAACCACATAAAAATGAGTCTGATTAGAGTAGAGCAATACACACTATTTTCATGTTTTTATGATAATTCAAGGTACTAAAAATGTGCATCTTTAGCGTATACATCTATTCCTGTAAGTCCTGTTAGTGAAAGCTGTATTAATGTAGATAAACCATGTGATATATAAAGTTTGCAAATCTGCATAACAAATGGAAGGCATAAAGCTGATTTGAATATCTAAGGCATTATAAACTTCAATGAGAACAACCAACACTGTTTGAGCTTGTAAGGCACTTGCATTCAAATGAGTAAGATTTAAAAAGGATATGATTTTTATAATGCTTTGAAGCTTTCTGCTTCAGGTCTCGAGAAGCTCAAGATTAAAATAAACACCAGATTTAAGCAACAAGGGGAAAAGATTTAGAAAACAATTGAAAAAAGCCACATTTATACCTGTTTGGTATAAATGTCACATGACCTTCAAAAAATGAGATTATTTTTGGTGCTATCCATGAGAAAATAAAACTCCAGGAAATAAATTCTCTTAGATCTATTAGATCTGCAATCTTACGTGTTGTTCATTTTAGCTACATAATGAAGTAAAATGTTAAATAACACATTAAGAAATGTTCTTGAACATCCTGACAAGGATACTTTACTTACACCATCATAGTAGCTGGATTTTCAAATACTTTAGAATTGGAGAAAAGTGAAAGCAGAATGAGACAAAATAGTGAAAAATGTCTATAAGTGGTACTGAGGGACATTTACCATCTTCTCCAGTACAGTCTCTGTTATGAAAGAATGTGAGGTAAAGAAACAAATGACACATGCTTATTATAATTTTTGCATAAATCAGCTTAACAATTAATTTTAACTAGATACAGGGCTAGTTGTCTAAAATCAAAAAGCTTATTAAAAGTACCACAGTTAAAATTGAATTTTTGTCCTGATTTGATTAATATTATCCATTTCAAGTGATTTCTGAAAATGTGTACATCTTGGATTAAATCATAGACATCTATGTGCATAAACAAAGCAGATGCATTCAGGACAGGAAATTAATAGGGACTACAAAATAGGCTCTTATCCACTGCCTATTTTGCCTTTACCACAGTCTCACTACAGCTGCTGTCACCACAGAACAGAATGACAACTACAGTGGTGATAAAAAAATTGTTAATATTAATTGCTTGAAACAGCAAAGTTTCATCAGCTTTCCATTAGCATGAAACAGCGTGAGATTCCTCTCAACGAGCATCAGGAACAGTGTAAACATCTCTAATGAACCACCTATTACAGACAGAAATATGTATACAGGAAAATTAAATGACCCAAATACATAGTAGCATATATTTCTCCTTTAGAGACAAATTGCTGTCAATGTCTGTGGATTCTACCCACAGTAATGGATTAACAGTCAGGTAATGCGCTCATGGCTAGTGCTGGGTCCTGGGCTTGGGTGCCCATGCAGCACTACAAGCTTGGTGAACAGTGTCTGGAAAGCTGCCCAGGGGAAAAGGACCTCGGGGTGTTGCTCAGCACCAGAAATGTGCTAACAGCATCCTGGCTCATATCAGAGATAGCATGGCAAGAAGGACTAGGGCAGTGATTTCCCCCCCGTTCTTGGCACAATTGTGGACCCTTTGGTACAAGAAGGACGTTTTGATGCTGGAGTGTGTCCAGAGAAGGGCAACAAAGCTGGTGGAAGGTCTGGAGTACAAGCATTAGGAGGAGTAGCTGAAGGAGCTGGGATGGTTTAACCTGAAGGAAAGGAGGCTCAGGGGAGATATCGCTCTCTATAATACCTGAAAGGAGGTTGTAGTGAGGTGGAGATCAGTCTCTTCTCCCAATGAATAGAATTTTTATAATACAGCTAACAGACTTGGTTCATCTTGCTGGATAGGACAAAGGGAAATAATTTCAAGGTGTTTCAGGGGAAGTTTAGATTGTCTTTTGTGGAAAATCTGTTCACTGAGAGAGTTGTCAAGCATTAGCATGGGCTGCCCAGGGAAGCGGTTTAGTCTCCATCCCTGAAGATACTTAAGAGATATGCACATGTGCCATTAGAGACATGGTTTAGTAACGGGCTTGGCAGTGCTAGGTCAATGTTTGAACTTGATGACCTTAAAGGTCTTTTCCAACCTAAACAATTCTGTTATTCTATGACCCTGTTTGGGCTGGGGGAAACTGCAGGGAGGGCTGGGAGGGAAACAGAAAAAAAACCTCATCAACTTGTAAGAAAATGAGATAACCTTCAAAAAGTTCTTAAGAAAAAGTAGGGAATCTAGAAGATACAAATCAGAGTAGTTTTTGTGAAGACTAAAATATAAAAGAATCCTCCAAAGCATATTGTCTATTGAACACTAAAAAAAAAATCTCACAGAGTTGCAGAAATTTATTCTGTTCAGTGTAACAGAACATTGTTTATTTGTTTTCCATTAGATATACACCTTGTTTTTTATTTACTAAATGGATGTGAAAGTCTAAGAAAAGGTGTGTAAGAACATAGAATTACAGTACTGCTGTGACAAAGATAAACATCACTCTGAGTTCAAACAGATACTTTCATGGGACCTTTCCCTGACACAGGCAAAGGATAGTTTTTCCCACACAACTCCAGTGCTCCAGCTAAGCAATTCAGTGCCGTTCTTGAGCCATAGCATCATGGACTTCATAACAAATTTACACCTGGACAGCTTGCTCTCTTACCCCATTTTACTCTTTTATCTTCTGTCTGATGGTCACCCCTGCTGTTACTTATTACTGTACTGATACCCTTGGGTCTGGTCTTTTTAAGATACAGGTTTTCTTAATTAATGCATTTCTTGTTGTTCTATTTTTTTCACTTTTAATTTGTCCATGAACTTTAATTAAGCTCCTTCATCACGGCTCACAGGTTTGGCAAGCTTCATATGTATATATATATATCTGCTCACCCAGCAAGATGACCCAAGTTTGCTAACTCTATAAAAATTCTATTACTTCCGTTGATGTCTTGCATAAGAGAGCTAAAAACAATAAAAATGGGATAAATAGATTGATTTAGAGTTATTGTTTTTAGCATGGAAAGTTAATAATTAATTTTTTTTTTTAACAGAGAAAACATACAGTGTATAAACATAACCTAGATGAAACTAGATTGTGCATATTCATGTATTTGTTTAACACTTTGAACCAAAAAGTCTAACTCTTTCCTGAAAGTATTAGTCAACAGAAGAGTGGACCCCTTCACATGTATCTACTTCATGCTTCTTTTATAATTTTCTTTTCATATATTTATCCATAGTTAAATTTACTTACGTTTAAACAGAAAAGTCTATTAAATTTATCAGAAACGTTGTCTTTTGATTAAAAAACCAAGTGAATCTGGTCTTATAAATATCTACTAGGGTTTTCTAGGTTTACAAAGATTTAAATTTTACCTGTTGAACTATTTACTCTCTTATTAACAAATTTACCTATGAACGGTAAGCATGCACTTTTTTCCTCATCTCATTTGCTGTAGATCACACTGTAAAAAACTTCTAGAAGACTTTTGGGAAATATTCTCATTGTTGTTAATACGATCAGATAGTATTATGCGTTAAACAAGTCTGTCTATTGATTTAAGAGAGCTGCATGCTAGATTCTCTTCTAGCTAGCAAGATTACTAATTTTCTTTTTTTACCTCTATATAATCTGTTCTGAAATCTTCTACCTCCCTAAGGGTTTATAAATACCAACAATGCAACCCAAATTTTGATTAGAATAGACCAAACTTTTGGACCTTTCATCTCTGGTTTCTCAGTAAAAGCCTGTAGTATCCTTTTTTTCCTGAAGGATGGGCTTTCACTTGTTTTTCACTAGAAACAAGAACAACTTGAAGAATTATTCTGTGCCAAGATCACACAGCAACTCAACTCAGATGGGTTCCTTCTTGTCTTGTGGAGAAAACATGGCAGGCTGGATAGAAATGGACCATGCTTGGTACCTGATTTATTAAACTATATTTAGTCCTTTTCAGACTGTCTGTGAATGATACCCACCCTTTTGACCTGTTGTTTGAACCCTTGCTAGATTGCCAGTTTGCCTTGCCTCAGCAAGGCATGCTAAACACTAAAAGCCCCTCTTCTGACCTGTAGTTTGTGTTGTCTGGGTCATGTATTCCTTTTTCAAAGAAGGAAATACAGCTTCTTCATTCCTCTGTCAATACATTTTTTAAAACCATGTAAATCCTTTCAAATGTACTTAATAACAGTGCCAGTGACCAATCATAAGCTGTTGGTCTTTGAAATGTAGGACAAACGACCACAACTGTAATAAAAATGAGAAGGGCAAGAAATTTCAAATAAGTCAAGAATTTTTTCAAATGCTAGGGAGGTTATTTACTGATTTAGTTATAGAATTTGTCATTTCTTGATTTTCTAAAATACTACTGAACTAAAACATACAAACAAAAAGCCCAACCTAGCAAAGGATAACTAGGAACTGGTAACTGGACTACCCCATGTAAAATCATGTGCTAATAGACTCTCCCCAACAACAATAAAACAACAGTAACAGTAACAGTAACAGTAACTACTTGTGTAATTCCATATAAGCTTTCAATTTCCTTTCCACCCTACCAAAATACTTGTAATTGTAATCAGGAGAAATTCTAGTTGAAATTATCACTCATCATTCTTTTTTCCATTTACTTCTTTATAAATCATTAATTATTTGAGGCTATTCTTTAGCAGTTAGCTGATGAGAATAAATACATACAGTAATGTACAGTGAGTGTTAATGAAAACTGACACTTTTAACACTTTTGACACTTTTAAGAAAAGATCTCGTAAACTTCTGGAATTCAACTTAACCCTTGATTGAATTAAAATGAAGGGAAAGAGAAGTATTTTCATGGCTATGTAGAGAGCTATGTAGGTCAGGGTATTTGCATCAGCCTTACATTCTCATATTCATTACTAGTTTTCATGCATCGCTGGTGAAGTATAAGAAAAATTCTCAAAATCTGGGTACAATCTCTAAGACAGAACATGCTGAGTTAATGATATCGCTCATGGCTTAGAGTGACTTACAATCTTTGGAGGCTATGTAAGAGAAGTGTTACATAACTCATTATGGCTTCTGGTACTAATAACTTATGAGGCATTCACATGTATGAGATAAACCCCATAAGTTACTGTAGTCTATATCATCTCTCCATTAGAACTACAGACACGAAATAGCCAAAATTCAGCCCATATCCCCAAAGTTCTGTCATAAAACTGAGTAGATCAGCACATCTATCGATTCTGCTGGTTTTCTTTTTTCAATTTTTGTTTGTTATTTCTCATTTTCTTTAGCTTCGGTATTCATTTAATAATTATATAATAATTATGTTCTCATTTTTTATTTGCCTTATTTAATTTGTATTTGTTGCAAAAAACTGTTGAGACAAAATTCCACCACTGTTTATAGTAATCACATTAGTCAGACAGATCCTCAGACATCCTATTTCCATCAGAAAAAATTTATTAATTCACTCCAAGGGCAAAGCAGCTAAAACATATTAAAAATTCTACCCAAAGACAGCAAGACCAAGCTTTTAAACTTAGCCCCGTGCTAGGATGAGCCCAGGGACAGACAGAAGCAATTCTTTTTTTGTTTTCCATTTGCTGTAGGGGGAAGTCATTTTACTACTGCTATTTATAATACATGGCTTATCTTCCCCCTTGTGAATTGCCCTGCTTGGCATATAACAGACAGCAGAATTAAGGTTCCATATATGCCTTATGCATGTCCTTTCAATACCCTCTAGAATTGCTCACCCCAGGTGAAAATATAACATTTGCCACAACATAACTCCGTGTTCTTTTCCATGTTTTAAGGTTCATTATGCTGACACTGAAGGACAGAGGGTTTACAGTTGTTCATTCATTCCTTAGTTTCATTTAAGGTCATAGTTTCACCTGTAACATTAACAATTACAAGACAGAAAACAAATCATTACAATGTAATTCAGGATGTTTTCACAACACACTCAAGATCCTAAAACAAATTCTTAATAGAACATTATTTGGAGGCAGAGACCAGAAGAATAATTACGTTAAAATAAAATACTGTGAGGTAACTTCATGACAATTTTCTGTTACAACACTGAAAAGGTTTTATAAAATATATTTTGTCAAGATAGATAAGAACACAAATAAGTGTATGCATACAGCAGTCTGGTTTATGAAAAAATTTCTTCCAAAAATAATTGGTATGCAAAAACTCTCAGCCATAAGCATTCCTCTGTGCAGATAACAGCAAGAAAGATGCATCACAATGGGCTGCTTAGGGTTGCAGATATTCACACCAGCTAAGATTCTGTCCATGTAGTTCTAAGGAGAGAAACATAAAGACACAGAAAATGGAAATACAATGCCTCCCTTTTCTCTTCATCTGTGTAAGCCTTAAGCATAATGTGTCCAAACACTCAGTTGGAAACATTTTGAGAATAGAGATGTAGCCATCAAGTGGGAGGAGGACAGACTCACTGAACGTTTCAGTCTCTGTATACAAGCTTTTTGTTCCAATGATTGGTTGTCATTCTGGGTCATTGCTGATAAAGATCCCACTAGAAGGGAGTAAAAGATTTACCCTAGATTAGGCAGTGTCTATGTCATTATGAATTCTGCTCTCAGTTTCATGCAGGTGGCATGAAAGTTTATAGGCAGCACATACTGTTGTCTAAACAAAGGATCACATTTGTTTAGAATTTTACCAGAATTTAAAAAGTAACATCTTGTCATATAATGCACAATATAGAGAACACATTTTGGGGAAATGTTTACAATTTTCAAAAGATACTGAAATAGCTAATCTAATTGAATCTGTGGTTCCTGCAAAATGTCAGTTCAAATATCATAAAACATTACTGCTGACTTATCTAGAACAGGCTTGTCCTGTTTTTCACAGATTCATAATAAGCAGTAACACAACTGTAATATAATATGATACATATTTTAATACAGACATAAAACTCTCTTCTGATTTTTTTTCTGTTCAAACAAGTCTGAAGAAGCAGCAGTCTTTCTAGGCAAGCAGCCTGTTGGTGATTCATCAGTATCTCATTTTCTCTAAACTGAAAATATATTACGACAGCAACAAACCTTTGGAGACTACAAAAGCTACATCCCCGTCATCTGTGTCTTTGTCACCCTTATATTGAGACTTGCCTGTCACATCCTGTTCTGGTTTTGATTTTAAGGCCCAGATCCATAAAGGGACTGGCTCTATATTTTGCATTTTGGGGTAAAATAAGTCAACAATACTAGAATTATGATAAGATTTGCAGACCCAGACCCAGGTTTCTGATCATTCTACCATAATGGTCTCTCACGAAGCTAGAAAGCTTGCTTGCTGTAAGCCCTTGCCTTTGGTAGAGTGAATATTGACATCTTGGCCACATATCTGGTAAAAGTGGAGAATGTAGGGAAATGGAGAAAGTTCCTTGCATTTAATTCGAGTAGTCTCTGCTTCTAGCCTGACACTGCAGATTTCCAATTTGAATTTAAATCTGCACTGATTAGGAAAAGATCTGTACTCGTTTGTCACTTTAGTGGAGTGATTTTAACACTTCTGCAAAGCTAAAAGCCGGGGTATATAATTTCTATGGTGTGAATTTCTCTAAAATAACTTGAGATATCTACAGGAGACACATTTGCCTCTAAGTTAGTCTAAACTGGTTTTATAGACAGACAATAGAAACAGGCACTTATTGGGCCAATTCAGCTGAAACATTTTAGATGTTTACATCGGGTCAGGATAAATCACTCCTTAGCAGTGTAAGCTCCTCTTCACTGACCGCGAAGAGAAGACTTAACATAAATGGTTGAGATGTTTGTGCCTAGCAGTAAAACTCTCACCTATACTGGGTAAAACCTACCTCAACAGATCTTGGAACAGATGAGTTAGTGCCTGTTTTCTGAAGCATGACTTGGCTTCCAAAGTTTTTGGTTTCAGTCTTGGCCTCAGATTAATTAAAAAAAAAATGGACAGTTGCCTCTCTTTTATTCGGTCATATTTTAGGAGATTTTTTTATTAGCTTTCAGGCTCTCAAGAAGAAAGAATTTCTCATTTATACCTATAGCATCCACTTTAACAGCCTTCATTTTTAAAACTTGGAATATCTGGCCACTTCTTATAGAGCAAATAGTAATGATGAGCACTCATCACTCATTGACTATAAAAAAAATTAGTTGTAATGCCAGTGTCTGTATTGCCAATGGCCACGTTTGGTCAGTAGAATTAAATTCCAGAAGGTTTTTAAAAATATATAGTGAGTCATTTCCAATACTTGGATGCATGGTTAAACTGCCTAGCAGGAAAATAGCTCAATGTTCTAGTAAATAGATGTTTCCACTTTTGCAGAATATATTTTGGTTTTGGTTTGTTTTTTTTTTTTCCTCTCTTCCCAGTGTATCAATCTGTGCTTCTTGTTTTGCCAGCTCTCTCCATTCTTTTTACTTTCCTCAGGTACACAAGTGTATGCTCAAACATTTTTAAAATGTTGCTAAGTTTTAAAGGTATTTTCGACATGGATGTAAATCAAACCACGTAAACGCTATCAAGTGTAAGAAATGAGCACCAAGATCAGCTCATATCTCACCACTTCTTAGAACTGCATTGAATGTGCCCCAGAGCATAATGGTCTAATTTGATATTTATACAAAGGTTTGCTACCCACCATTGACCTATACCTGAGGCTTCACAAAAGAAATAGTCTTTGTACATCTTTGCAGTTTTATCACTGTCCCTGTGTATCTACACTAAGGTCGAGTAACAGAGGCAAAAAGTAAAAGCTTCTTTACTTAGATGTTGGTAGATTCAAGTAATTTTCAATGGTGGCAGAGGCTCACAAACATCTCTGCACAGCTTTGGCAAAACATTCCTGTCTGTTCCACTACCTACAAATAACTTCGGGAAGTGACTGGCAGTCAAGGCCACTAGTTCTAAAAGTGTGTATGATCAAAAAGCAGAGCAATCTGTATTGTTAATGTGCAAGATTTCCATCAGGAGTTTTGAGAAAATCTGAATGCCTTTTATTACCTCAAAAGAACCTATTTAGGTTTATGATGGAAATCACTGAAATATTTGAGGCTCTTTGGTGCTCAGGTCTTGACAACTTACAAAGACTTTGTACATCTTGGTGTTCTAAGACTGTACTTCAAGGGAGATCACCTTTTTTTTTTAACATTCCTTGATATCAAATATAATAGCTACCAGCAGAAGTTAGGAAGTATGTGGGAGTAAAACACTTTTATTACTGACTTCTTGTCCATACAGAAGTGACAGAAAAAAGAGAGGTGAAAATGGAGAAAAGGAGAGATGAAAAATTCAAAAGCACAATTATCTAAAGTATGTGTTTTGATTTTAAAATTATTTAAAATAAATGGGGATATTAATAGATATAATTTTTATTTTGACAAAGGAATCTTTTTATAGAATATTTTCTTCAGCATGAAATTCTCAGAAACAAGTGCAAAGTTTAAATTCAGCTGATAAAGCCTACATCAATCTGTTGAAATACACTGTCCTTTGAAAAATAAGCATTGTTTTAAAAGTCTTACATGATTGTCTGAACAAAACAAAGTAAGGACACAATGATACAAAGTCTTATAACCTAAGACTAATACAATTTTATTACTGCCCATTTAATTTGAAAAATCATGTACTTTCGGTTGCATTTCTATTCTGTCAATATAAAATATGATTTAGTGATATCTACCACCATTTACTTTTATTCATCATATACATAGCTTGCTAATAAAAGTTCAGTTCCATATTTGATGAAGAGTGATTCTTTATAATTTCTCCAAAAAGCAATATTCCTTAAAACTAAAATGGGCAATCTTAATAGAACTGTTGATATTCCTCTTGTTAATAATTTTTCGGCTGTGTTTGGTTTTGGTATTTTTTTTTTTTTAATGGAATACCCATGGAACATGTAGGTCCATTCTGTGCATTTCAACCTTCAGGTAAACCTCCTAAGTAATACACAGACTTGGTATTATTGGACAGGGGGTGAGGACATCAGCTCAGATAACACTGTGTTATTTTATTTCTCTTGTAGGAAAAAAAGAAAAAAAAGAGCCATTAGGATTTCTGTTCATTTCATCATCTATTTCCTAAAAATTTGGAATCGAGTATTAAAGCCAAAACATATGGTACATTTCTTTTCTGAAATTGGTCATTTTGCTCTTATGAATATGGTTCTCATGGTTTCTCTCTAAAGCTGGGTGGAGCACAACAGTTGTAGATTCAGATCTGAAGGTCTGGCATCGTCTTTCAGGTTGCACTGTGCAAAACACACAGCATTTTCCTTCACTCCATATTCATGCAATTACTCTTCTCCTTTCATGATTAAACTTTGAACCCATATTCCTTCTATAGAGACACAACTTACTTTTATATTCCATCCACCCACCACTAAGAGTGCTACATTTATGCTCCTGTTTCTGCTGTTACAGGAGATGGCGGACTTACAGATGAAGGGACTAAGCTTTAAAAGCAGCAGAAGCCATGTTGCCCTGCATCAGCTTGCAGTAGGTGAGGGAGAAGTGGTGTGACAGTTCAGCCTGTCTGCACTAAATGAAGAATTCTCCTTGTTGTCTTTGAAAAAAGAAAGTGAGCCACATGGGAGCTTAAGACAGATTTGGCTGCTCTTTGGACATTGCCTCTTAACTGGTACCTGCTCCATCGTAGTCATTGTGCCTTCCACCCTATGTACATCATTAATAAATGTAACATGTTCGGCTCTTGTTAACATGAGTTCCAAATCTAGTGTTTGAAAATACTTTGTAATTTACTCTCCTTTCCTGCTTTTTAGTCATCCACTAGGAACTGTGTGACATTTCCTTCCTACTAATTATGTTTATGATGTGTGCTTCAAAAGCTTTTCCAATTTGCAGTATTTGTATTTCTCTTTATTGTATTTTCTGAGTGGATGTTTTTGGCATGAGTAAGCTGTTTTCCTACATGTTCTCTATGCATAAGAAGATCTGTCACTCTTCCACTCTGTAACTTCGATTTCTCCCTTGTTTTCTAGGTACTTAAACCCTTGTTACTTTCAGTACCCTCTCCCAAAGCTGCTGAGGTGGTATCCTTTTCATTCTTTGGGAGATTCTTCCTCTGTCTTGAATTCCTTAAAATTTTGAGGGAGGAAATAAACTGAATTGCTTCAACTTTATATATGAGTATTGTTTCTCAATTCTTACCTCTTCATATTTTAAAAGGTATTGGATATATCTGTTTATATTACCTGACAGTACACAGGCCTTTATGCAACAATGAGACACTGGATAGAAATACACATTCAAAAATGCTATCAGAAAGCTCTTGTGACCCATCTAATCTCTTTAGGCCTTTGAATCTTTTAACATAAATTAAATCCTGGTTCAAGATGATTTCTCTTAATAGTTAAAAATGAAAAAAAAAAAGAAATTAGATTTGTCCTGCCTTATCCGGACATATACATCAGCATTAAACTTGCTTTTCTTGTTTTATTTTGAAGCCAAAATATTATGCTTAGTCAGTGTTCAGAAGTGAAGCATTCATAAATTTAGTGCATCAGAAAAGGGTTACATTCTAAATTTGGCTAAAGCTCACAGACTGGCTGAATCTATGACATGTCTACAGGAAAATTATTTCTTTGCTTCTTCAAGAAGTTCTGAAAACAGATAAATCCCTTACCACAAGATAAAAACCATGTAAACCAAAGTCTAGATTACCTGAATCCATTTTTGTCCCTGAGATTCATTTCTTCCACTTTTCTGTATTTATTTTAGTGTAGCATTATAAATAAAACAAGCGGCAAGTCAGTGGGAAGTATAACAGTCTGAAGAGAAGCTAGTCAGATGACTCCCAGCAAACTGTAGATCATGCCTACTGAACCATAAATGTTGAAAGCAAATGTAAACAAAAACTGGGAGAGGCCACTAAACAATTTGGAGATGATAAAGTACCTAAACCTAATGGCAGATACAGCATGTGCCTGAATACCACCCAATTATATTAAGAATGGTTTTGAAATGCTGCTTTTCATCATGTTTCTTCCATTCTTCAGTCAGTAATGCTGACCAACATCAGCTACTATTAAAGAGTCTTCATGCATATAAAATAATATGATTTCACAATGATTACATATTCACTCTACAGCTGGCTGAGTTTTTACATCTCCATTTGTCATTGACTATTGTGTCCAATTAAATGATTAGCTTTTAAAAACTGCTGCACATTATGAGAGTGAACTTGTGTTCCATTGCACTGAGTGATGCAGAAACAAACTCATTACAGCATGTAATTCACCCATATTAAATAACAAACAGATGGCTGCTGTAAATGAGAGCTGCTTTTTCTCTTCAAAAGTGCCAGGAAAAAGGTGTTTTTATTTATCTTTGTTTCCAGCTTCTTTCTGTTTCCTTGACAAGTGGGCAGCTGGTTGCTGAGGTTTTCAATTGGTGCAGAAGAATGAAAAGCCTGTTTCCATTAATTTCCCCATAAAATAAGTCTTTGAATCATTCCTGTTATAAATGCATGTGCAGTAGCAAGCTGCTGCTTGATTAATTCACTTATTATGAAGATTTCATCTTTTATAAGAGGGCCTGCAGGTAATTTATCTTGTTTAGTAAGATTAGAAAAATGTAATTATCTTGATACCTTTGGACCCCTCTCATTTTAATTGTGTTCCCATAAATTTCAAACATAAAGATGGGATTTTTTTTTTTTGCGCAAATGTTCCAACATGTGGTAGAAAAACGTGTTGTAAGATCTGCATAAAAACTTATCAAGTAAAATGTATTTAGATTATACTATTAAGGGAACACATACAAATAAAACCAGTATACATCTGTGGAAGTATATACAAATATCTGAATTACTACTCTGGTCACAGGATTTTAACAACTGGAGTTGGATGAAGAATGTTAGGATTTGAGTTCTTTAGTCTTTATTTTTTTTTTTTTAATTGATAATGCGTTTCACCAAGGTAATACAAAATCTGTTCTATTTTCACTAATCAAATTAAAATTACGCTAGTCTTCATGTATAACACCAATAGTAAAGAAAAAATTAAGGAAAAACTAGTAAAGAAAAAAAACATGAGCTGTCATGTGTACGTAACATCCGCTCCTCTGTCTCCAGCATCCTTTAGATGCTTTCCCCGTTCTCTTTCTCTTACCTTCTCCTTGAGTGAAAATTTGAAACAAATCAAGATCCAGAAACCCTTTCTTTCAATATAATTTTTTGTCTTCTCGAGGCAACTATTGACATATTTTGTTTTGTTTATTTATTTATTTACATATTGCAGGTTTTTTCATTGATCTATTTAATTTCTGTTTCTGTGGTTCCAAAAGAACTATTTTCTTTATTTTTTTTTTACTTGGTTCCTAGTAAGGTCTTCATTCTTTTACCCATCCAAAAAAAGTTGATTAACAATTTGGCATGTGTTCCTTTTTAATATTAATTTTAATTTAGAGGGGTTGTGATGGTCAATTTGCATGAAATAGATTTATAGGAACATGGGGCAACTGCACCATGGGTCATTCAGCTCAGTCATGTGCCCTGGTTTGGACTGGGAGGGAGTTCATTTTCTTCATCTTCTTAGTGGCCTGTACAATGCTGAGTTTGGGATTCAGTAGGAGAATGATGTTCATAACACACTGAGGTTTCAGAGGTTTCTCAGTGGTGCTTACCCTGAGTCAAAGACTTTTTCAGTTCCCCATGCTCTCTCAGAGATCAGGTGCATAAGAAGCTGTGAGGGACCATAGCCAGGACAGCTGACTTGAACCAGCCAAAGGGGTGTTCCATACCATAGGACATCAAGGTCAGTATACAAACTGGGAGGAGTTGACTGGGAGCCACCAATTGTGTCTCAGGGACAATACTCAGGGGCTGAGTATTGCTCAGCAAGCAGTGAGAAATTCTGTTGTGCATCACTTCTTTCTCTTGGGTTTTATTCCTTTCTCTCTCTGCCCCCTTTTTCATTACAATTGTTGCTATTATTATTACATTTATCATAATCATTAAATTGTTTCTTTCTTAGCACAGGAGTGTTACTATTTTATTTTCCAGTTCTCCTCCCACTCCAACCAGGGGAGTAGGCAGGTGGAGAAATGAGAGAGCAAGTGGCTCTGCGGTACTTAGTTGCCAACAGATCGAAATTAAATTTCTTAAAATTTCTTGAATGCCATAAGCCTTTAGCATTAAAATGAGACAAATAATCCTCTCAATGCGTTCAGGATTAAGTATTTTCAGGACTCAACATACATATCTTCTCAGCACTTAAGGGTCTCTACATCACTTGTTTGAGTGCCAATGAACCGAATAATGTAAGGGACATAACTGTATACATCATATACAGCAATGTGTAAGGAAAGAAATTTTGCAGAGTGAAAGCTCAGGTAGTAAAGAGACTCATAAGAATATGCAAACTGTACAAGGTTGAAGCCATGAAACTGAGAAATGTGTACAGATGGCTGAAACATTTCAAGTCAGGTGAGACTAGCAATTGTGACAAACCATGATCTGGGAGACCTGTGTCAGCAGCAACACACATGAATGCTGAAAAGGCTGAGCAGCTCATTAGGGAAGATTGACGAATAACCCTTAATGACCTTGCTACTGCTTTAAATTGCAGTTCTGCATCAGCACACTGAATCCTGCCATTGTCTCCACAATTTGTTCATGCCAGGTCCTATGAAAACTCATCGTGGGACGTGCAAACTTGTGACATTACTTTTCAAATCTAAACTGAATTGAAGGGATAAAGAGACATGCCTAGTTATAACAGCTTTTACCACTGCAAGTATATTTTTACTTTTTAAGGAAATTTTTTTTCAAAAATCATCTATGTCAATGTTTCATATTGCTTATATGAATAACATATAAGCATTAGGCTCTAATAGTCAAGGAGTCTAATTAAGGCAGAGATCTAATTTAAAAACAATATACATATATTTCATGGAACAAAAGTCATCTGTATTCTGTAAAGAAGATATAAATCCATTGAGAGTATAAAGGGGTCTTATCAGTGCAATGGAGAAGATAGTTAAAAACTTACTTTTTTCCAAATATTTTGCAAGGTAAATTACCAACTAAAAGTGTGTGTTCTACTAATTTCATCAAAATATAATTTAAACAGCTGTAGATTCCAGAGGCTTGAAAACTGTATTTTAGTCTGTCTGATGTATATTTAATGGTTTCTGGTAGTATGTGGTAATAGTACTTTCTAAATGACAATTACAGAAAGGATGAATGTTTGTTTACATTTTAAAAAGTGAATGTGTTCTTTCTTATCTCTGGAGTTAGAAGATAAAAGCCTGTTGATGCAATTATTTAATAGAGGACAGATAAAAAGTCTGGTGTATAGGACATATAAGATACTATGACAAACAAGAATTTTATGCTAACTAAAAGCTGGAATACAATTGGTCCTTAAAATAAAAAGCAGCCTGCTGGAGCACAGCAAGTCTTGATCTTCCATGATGTGTACTCTGTGCTTTGAGGTAAAATCTTGTCTTAACACCAAAAAATTTAGAGACCATTCTCTCTGGAGAGCCAAAACATTGATGTATCAAATAAACTTCACATGAAAAAACCAAATAATTCCAAGCAATATCTACCTTTGTCTTATAATCATTGCAGCCCTGGGTGCAATTAGCCTTTAAAATAAGCTTGTGGCATAACTTCAGTTTTAATGATTTTTTGGAAAGTCTTAAACAGAGATTTGATTCCCAGTAATTCTGAGTGGCAAAGCTTGGATAGCTAAAGAACATATTGTCAGGAAAAAAAAAAGAGAAAGATAATTGAATGGAATATTATAAGAATGTGTGAACACAATAATTTTGTCCTATTCTGAATGATGCGAGCTGAGTATAGACCTATGTTTTCTAGTATTGTCTGGAGTTAAGCCTGAAAACTTGAATATGTTTAGGGTTTAGATCTATATTTCACATTTAGAGCATAATCCAAACTCAACTTCACTTTCTGGAAATGCTACCATTTAGCTGACATTTCTGTGACTTATATCTGCATTATTTCAATAGATTGTAGAAGAAATGTGGAAAGTCAGCATTTCATAACTGAGAAGCTACTTTAGATATTAGTCTCTAATCAGTAATAGTAAGAAAAAAGTCTTTTTAAACTTTGCCCACAAAATGCTGCTTCAGTAATTCATTAACTTGTTTTAATGAAACAACATCTCATTGCTATTTGGGAAGAAACTAATCTCCTTTCCGAAGAGTTTGCATAATGTATTGAGAAAGAAGTGGCTGCAGAATCTGCTGATCATACTTTTGAGGATTCCACATAGGCTGGGTAAACTTTTATCTAACACTATTGAGAAAACTATATACACACAAAATTGCCTGCTCAGGCATTTATTACAGACTAAGAACAAAATATGTTTAGGTTGCAACTTGCACTCCTGTGTAGCAGACACTGAAACCTTAAGTTTAACCAAAGAAAATTAACGCTTTCCGTATGCTCCCAATTGTCACTTGTCTTTATCCAGTACAAAGATGTTATATCAAATGTGGGGATTACTCAAAGAATATCATAATCACCTTTAGTTGTCTATTAGTTAGAGGGAGTCAAATTGCCTGCAGAGAGACATTGACAAATCAGAGGTCTGGGCAATCACTTACCATACGAAGTTCAACAAGGGAAAGTTCTGGATTCTGCACCTGGGATGGGGCAACAGTGGATGTACAGACAGACTGGGGAATGATGCTGGAAAGCAGTTCTGCAGGAAGAGACATGGAGGGCCTGCTCAATGGAAAGTTGACTATGAGTCAGCAGTGCCCTGGCAGCCAAGAGGGCCAAGGATGTCCTGGGATGCATCAGGCACAGCATTGCCAGCCAGGCAAGGGAGGGGATTGTCCCGCTCTACTCTGCTCTGCACAGGGGCAACTGAACCTTGAATATTGTGTGCAGTTTTGGGTGCCACAATACAAAAAAGACATGAAGCTACTAGAGAACATCCAAAGGAAGGCCATGAAAATGGTAAAGGGACTGGAGGAGAAGAAAATGAGGAGTGTCTGAGGTCACTTGGTCTGTTCTGCCTGGAGGAGACTGAGGGGAGATCTCATTGCGGTCTACAACTTCCACGTGAGAGAGGAGAGGCAGATCTCTTTTCTCTGGTGACCACTGACAGGGCCCAAGGAAATGGGCTGAAGCTGTGTCAGGGAAGGTTTAGTTTGGATATGAGGGAAAAAGTTCTGCACCCAGAGGGTGGCTGGACACTGGAACAGGCTCCCCAGGGAAGTGGTCACAGCACCAAGCCTGACAGAGTTCAAGAAGTGCTTGGACAAAGCTCTCAGGCACATGGTGTGATTACTGGGGATGTCCTGCGCAGGGCCAGGATTTGGACTCGATGATCCTGATGGATGATCCATAGGATATTCTGTGATTATGTGAACCAGAGCATTGCAGTATGTTTTATATGTATCTCATACATACATATTTATTTATTTCACATGCCTATATATACAACTTACATATGTGTATGTCTGTGTATATATATACATAAAAACACTCCAAAGACCAATTACAATATATTTTTAAGAATGAATCTTTAGTTTATAATTAATTTGATTTAAAATAAAAAATGCGAAAAGCCCCCAAAACAACACCCCAAAACATAAACCAAACACAAGACTGGAAAAAATTCCAGGACAAAGCTCAGTGCTGCATCCAGCTCTGGGGTCCCCAGCACAGGAAGGACAAGGACCTGAAGGAGCGAATCCAGAGGAAAAAAACTTACATGAAATACAACCCCTCAAGCCTTGTCAAAATTTAGAATTATGCCCACCTTCCATTCATTCGAAGAAATTTTTTTCAGAAGTCTTAAGCCATCTGTATTGTAAAGCGGATCTTAGCACAATTTTTTGTAAAGAGAGTTAATTATATTTTACTATATATTGAAACAGTTCTCTGACAAAGTGAAATATTGTGAACTCACCTAGAATTTATTTTGAGCAGAGATCTTTTAACAAGACCATTAAAGTTGTCTTCAAAATTTTGGAAGCCCACTCAAGCATAAAGTTCAGTTCTGAAGGAATTAATTCTGACCCCTTTTTTTTCTTTTTAAAAGTGTATTATCCAAGCAAAAAGAAAATAATAAGTTTATAATACATAGGTATAAAAAGTATTACTATAATTTGTTAGCGAAAAGACTGCTTAAGATAAGGGATATGGAATATTAAATTCCCTTCTCGAAGAGAATTTTCACAAGTTTACCATTAGAATTACAATCCAAAATAGAAGGAAAAGATTAATTAGAAATCCCTAATTCTACTAAAAAATTAATAAAATGTGAGATACTTCTTTTTCTTACACTAAAGTGTTTTTAAGCTTACACTAATTTTACACTGAGAACTGGTTTAATTAAGTTGAGGGTTTCATGTTTGACAAGAGTTCTGCCAGGTTCTGCCAGGTTCCTATCTTTCCTTTTTGTGTCTTACCAATGTAATTTTCTTCAGGCATGGTAAGACTGTGCTGAACTACAGTAGAAAAACTCCCCATCAGACAGACTCAATCCTGCGGTTGCTTTCATGTGTGCAGGTCCTCTTCTCCCTTGGAACTCTGCTAGGATGAATGGAACTCACACAAAGCTGCCCAAGATTTCTCTGAAGGTCTTTGTGAATGCCCTGTATTTTCCTTCTAACCAAAACACTTTTATGTTTCTGCTTGATGAATTTATTTATCTTTTTAGTGGTTTAAAAACATGCTAAGATTTTTTCATTTCACTGTAGATTTCATTTTCAAGTCACCAGTAGCAGATTGCAATTTTTGACTGAAAAAGAGTTCAAACATGACAGAGGATTCTTTTTCTGTGGAAAACCATCTGTAGGGTCAAGAATGAAAACACTGGTTAATACTTTTCCAAATTAAGACCACCCAATTTCCCCCAGTAGAGTCAATGTCCACTCCTCTAAAACTTTATGTAAAATTCTTGTTCCTCTCCAGCCAACCAAGACTCTGTGTACAGAATGTTTTCTGCAATCATCTTGTCTGGTTTTTACAATTACAAGAAGCCAAAACTCATCCTTCATAATAAGAGAAACGTTATAAACTTCATTTTAAATTATAAATTTGATTTTAAACTTCTCTTTGGCTTAGTGGAATGTACACACTTGATAATTCTCATCTGCAGTGAGGATGCAGACATGAAAAGGAGTGGATGCATTTGTCTTGCTCATCATATCAATTTCCTATGATCTGCATGTGAAAGAGAATGATTTGAGTTATTTTATTACTGATTGCAAGCAAAGCCAAGACTAGAGGTCTGGGAAAAGCAGAAGTTTCTAGTGTGTGTGGTGCTCTATTTTGCTGCAGTTTGTCATAGCAGAGAACTGCTCTTGTCCTCCTGAGCAGTGCAATACAGCAGGACATCAACTTTTAGCTTAATACTCCATTACTGTCTGGGGATATGTTTAACATTTTATTAAACTTCATAGGGGCAATTTTATTCAGTAAGTATTTACTGTCCCCTAGGGCTGAGCACAACAACCAAATACCCTTAAGGGCACAAAACAATACACTGCTATTTCAATATGTTAGTTGAAAGCATTATCTAATGTCTTAACATAACTCCTGCAAATCCATTAATGACATCATGATTTTTGATATGTTAAAAAAACCTAGCTGATGTTTTTGGGGAGACAACTGTCTGTCTCTAGGAATGGGACAAAGTTTCATAAATTGTGCAAAATAGCAAAAACTGTTGACACAAGAAAACCTGAAACTCTCTAAAAAAAGGCGTGAAATTCCGAAGAGGGTCATTCTTCATGTTAGCAATATTTTTCTTGTCTGCAGGAATGAACTAAAGTGAATCACTGCTGCCTAGGACACTTGCAAAAGAGTGGACTCAAAAAATTATTTTCAGTTACATTTAATTGTTTCTATAATTGGTTCTAATGAATACTAGTGCACTGCCTAAAATAGCCTTTACAATCTATTAAACTTCTCAGAATAGCTGGTAGTGAACAATAAAGGACACAATTTTTAACAAAAAAATTAAAAATAGAAATAGGTGCAAGCAGTCAGAAGATATCTAAAGACAGAGAAGTCTTAATGCTCTTAAACTGTGAATCAGGCATGCAGGAAGCCTGCAAGTATTAATACATTTAACTATTAATTCACACTGATCTATTTAACTTTTAATCCATGTGTAATTAAAGGTAGAGTTATATCAGTGTGACTTGGTTTTGGTTTTACTTTTATTTACAGTTTTTCTTTTTTTCTTTGTAACCTTTTAAGCTAAGCATTACTTTTTTTTCCATTTCTAATCCTATGTCTAGGCATGGGAAATGTCTTTAGATATACCTAGCAGACTCATATTTCATTACATGGGTTACTGGGTTTGTACTTGTTTTATTTTTTTTCTTTTTTGGATGTGAGATAAGTTATTATAAAGGTTTTAATAACTTTATATTACACTACAGAACTGCATAAAATATCTTTAAAATGGATGCCTGTCATGTATAATATGCATGATATTTATCTTCAGCTCTGTTTATGAATCACATGCAAGGCACTACAGAGTGATTACTAAACATTCATTGTTCACCATTTCCTTTGCTTTATCTCTGCATCAAAATGATGCAAAACTACTTCAGTTTTCCCGTCCTGATTTTCAAAATGAAATGGATGAAGATCAGTAACATATCGTCAACTACAGACCATACCCATTATGGTATTTCAGGTCAATAATTCCCGAACTAAGAAGGATTAATAGGATTTATGACCCTCTTTTCAGCTGCATGTAGCACAACCAGTACTAATTATATTTTCATTAACCTCTATGGCTAGCTCATGTTCTAATAATTTAGCCCTGTTATGGCTTAATCCAATGTTTTACATGTTCAATAAGGTGAATACACAAACAAAAGCTATATAAATAAATCCTCATGGCCAAATCATGGCTGCTCTAATGAAGGAATACTTGTAAAATAGTTACTGCATCCAGAATCTCCCAAGGCCTGGCCCATGCATTGATCAGCTTTATCTTGGGTCTCTGAGTGAATTATTCTCCAGTCAAACAGGCATTGTGGGGTCTAAATATTAGACAAACAATTTAGTTTCATAAACTGCCATGCTAGATTAGTCCTATGCAAGTTGGATAGGACTCATAATGGTGAAGTCTGTACTTGCATATCAGGAGTTGTTAGAGCCACAATTTCAAGAACTAGTGCAAGTCTATATCCGCTAAATATATGTAGAAGGCTGTATTTCTGGGACATATATCTGCACTGCATTTTGACTTCTCCAATCACTCCCATATCCACCGAGTTATTCCCAGGTATCTGTGATGCCAGAGGGAATAAGGAGTACACAGAAGACATAGTTCAGCTGTCAGTAACAACAGGATTATTCAGTATGATTGCCATCTCCTGCCACTCTCCATTCCTAAGTGGAGTCAGAGCCAACCGGGCAACCAATGCTGAATGCAGTTTCTGTGGTCAAAAGAGGAATTGAGGCTGAATTCAGCCCAGATCACACAAACTTACAAGAAACAAATGCTGTCCCACCGCCACTCTTCTCTCATTCTGTGCCTCCACTCCTTCTCTGCAGCAGTTGAGCATCAGCTCCTTAATGGTTTTGTGGGTTTTGCTTATTTGACTAAAATTAAATATATTTCATCTAAAAAGGGTAACAGATCCATTCCCCAGTCATGATGAACCCAGAATATAAAAATAAATTGGCATGGGAACCATAATAGCTAAATTCATATGAATTTATGATTAATGTTATGTAAGAAGCACTGAATGCTTTATGTTATTTTTATTTTTAATTCAGTGCTAATATCTAACACTGTCAACATTAGATTTTAATATATGTTCACTGAAATAAAATATAGTGAAATACTGATTGCAAACAGAATACCAAGAGGTATTTTGAAGACAGTTTTCTGAAGTGTTTTCCCATCTGATGAGACACAGGGGAAGAAATCTCTCTTTTGCAATTTGATTTGGTAAGACAGCAACTTCTCTAACTCTCAAAGTACATGGAGAAAGTTTTTCATGGAGATAAATCTAGATTTAAATTGAAATCTAAGGTACATCTTTAACCTGAGGATGGAAGCACAGTTTCAGCGAAGCTTCATAAGAACCAGGTTCATACAAATTCCCTGTCATCCACACAGTTTTATAAGTTTGAAGACATTTTATCATTGCTAAAATTTCTAGGACATAAATGATCTGTCATACTCAACTGCTTTTCTAGGCTGCTAATTCTTTTTGATGCAAAATCACAGCTCTATCTAGGCTGTCGGTAATTCGGCTTATCACAGGCAAGTCCATCTGTTTCCTGAAGAAAAAAAAGTGCAGAAGTAAGTAGAACATGACAGAATGACCATTAGATTATGTCATACCAAAGGTAAATTTCATCTAACATAAACTGTTTAATCAGACCAATATTTGGAGTCCCTTTTCTCCTTCTATCTGACATGCCAGGCAAATCCAGCGCGAACTTTGATTACAGCTTCCAAGCTCTCCATTACTCTTGGAATAGCTGCTCCAATTTCTTCCTTTCTTCATTGTTTGTTTTTTTGTTGTTGTTGTTTTTGGTTGGGGTTTTTTTTTTGTTTTGTTTTGTTTTGTTTTTGTTTTTGTTTTTTGTTTGTTTGGTTGGTTGGGTGGGTTTTTTTGGTCTGGTCATTGTCTAGATCTTTCATTGCCTGGGCTTTTTCACACTTTGATTTCCATCTTGTTTGAATGCTAGCTACTGTGGACACTATCTACAGTTTTGTCTTTCCTGACTGCATTCCTTAACCAGAATATACGGTTTGGTGAAGACTAAAACAAAAGATTGCTGACACACAAAAAAGCCAAGAAACACCCCCAAAACCATAAAACAACCAACAACAAACCAACTAAACAAAAACCCCAATAAAAACCCCAACAAGAAAAGCATTCAATGGAATGAAATAACTATAAATACACAGATAACTCCAGTGCAATAGTCCTTTATTAAGAAAGATAATGAAAGAAATTGATCTGTTGGTTACAAAACCTGATTAGCCAAAATAGGAAAGACTTCTTTTTCTGTCACCTATTGGTATTAGATGCTCTATGAACTGCCATGGGTAAGTAACATTCCCTGGTAGTCACATACATGTTGACACGAGCACAAATATTCTTTTAGCAACCTAGAACTTTTTCTGATGTCCTCAAAGGAAATAAATTCACTCTCAGAGTACAGTGATAAAAATCATCTTCCATCAGACAAAACAGTGTGTTGAGACAACATATTTGGATAAAATTGGAATTCGTCAGCTTCTGGAATGGAAAATGAATAACAGTCAACGATGAAATAACTGGAGCTTAAGTGTTCTTCCACGGGATTTTTTCCATTATTTTAAATTTTTAATCCTGAGATGTTCTTTTTTGTCTTCAGAATTTTATTGTCTGTTCTAGTGTTCCAAAATACTATGAAGGCATAGAATATGTAAGTGAGTAAATCCTCTTATAGGCCATTCACGCAGTCCTGGTGATAGCTGTATTTCATTAGGAACTCTAATTTCCTTTAGCATGCTTTTTTCCCAGTAATTCCTCAATTTCCAGCTGATGTTATTTGTTGCAGGTACACTAAAGGAATATTTAATTTCACCTGATTCCTCATATCACTTTTATTGTATATATGCCTATATATTTTAATGTCATCTGCCTAATCTAAACAAAGAAAACACCTTAGGAAAAACTTAAATATACTGCTCTGAGTTGTATGTGAATATTCTCAATGTCCTGGACATGTGAGCTGTGGTTGGAAGCCTATTTTTACATGCAGGAATTTAAACCTGGTTCTTTACTTTCTGTCATGGGAACTTAGACACCAACCTCACATGTTGCTATCTAAATTTAGGTGTTTATACTTTGGAGCTACATCATGGCCCAAATTTATTCTCTAAAATGGATCTAAATAGTTATTCAACTAGATTTGTGCTTTTACATTTGATTTAAGCCAACACTTACTGAAGACATAATATAGTTGAAACAGTTCCTTTTTTCTTTTTTTTTTTAATAATATTTGAATCTGATTATGATTTCTCCTTCACCACAGTTCTGTAGCTAAAGTGACTTCCTATTGAGTTAATCATCAATTGTAGTGTGAAAGTATATAGATCTTAAATACTTAGATAGCATAAGACAAAACCTTATTTCCATGTTTATTTTAACGCCTGGTTTGGACTAGGTTTTTTGATTTGGTTTGGGGGTTTTTTCTTATAGTTAAAATTTTGCAACAAAATTGTCCATTTCTTAGTAGAAGCCCTCATTTCAGCTGCTACACATTAAAGCAAGCATATTGCTAAATTCCTCATTTTTTTTTCCTATGGACAAACTGAAAAATACTTTCTCATTATATGTAGTGTGTTCTTACTTCAGATTATTTATGCACATGTTAATCTTTCTGCTTCTGTTGTTGAATTATAATAGATGCTAGTGGCTTCACAGTTTATCAGGCTTTTCTGTCTTGTACACAAACACAGTAATAACTGTGAACGATTCTAAAGCTATGTGAAACTGGCAAGTATATTTCCATTCAATGGGAACTGTGCAAAGCAGGCAAAATATTCTAAATTCAAGAGGTCTGTCCCACTTCCTTAGCACTTACTTTTCAAAATAACTTCATAGAAGGCCTTTTTCTATTAGCACAGCTAAAAAACATGGACCAATTACAAGATTTGCTCAATTACTGTTGTTGTGCCTGTAAATGAATCTATTCCTTGTGTGATTACAGTTAGAAACTTTACAAATAAAACATATGAGAGAGACATGCTTTTTTGGGCTAGACAGACATAAGTATATTCTAGACACGAATGTCTAGGTATTAGATTTGAGTACTTAAGCTTAAAAAAAACCTCCAGATAAGAAATATTGGTTGCTAAAGATTGCTATTTTGTAAGGAGACTCTCAGGACTCATAAGTTAGGAATTTACTTCAAACCTGTAAAAAAAAAAAAAAATAAAGCACAAATAACAATAGTTTGCATGTACATGCCTTCAGTGAATTCCTGAACTGACCACTGTTTAGCAGAGAAGCTAAACCCTGCTCTTTACTCAACTCTCTCTTCTGAGATTATCAAAACCAGTGAAAACTGACATCAATTGTTATAGTGTTGTTTACATTTTGGGAAACTAGAGCAAGAATAGCAATTAAATGGCAATGACGGTATAGACAGTCAAAAATTCATATAAATACTCAAAGTGTTTTAAATCTTATATTTCTTGCAAGTTTATCATTTAACTACTGTGTTTACTACAACACAAAGAACAAAAAATGGGAATAAATTTATCTTTCCAGAGTGTAAGTTAACTTATATTTTCCTTAAAAGAACACTTTAGAAAACACATAAGAATTAAATTTAAATCTTTAGTCCTTGTAAGTGATATCTCTAAATGTTTTCTCACACTTAAATCCTTATTTGCATTGCTAATGTTTCTATATGGGAAAACCAGCAAAAAAATCCCATAGACAATTGTATTATATTTGGAATTGGAGGATGTAGCACAGAACATTTTTTTTATGTATTCACTCCAACAAAACTGCTGATCTGAGATACTCCAATTAAAGGTCCATGTGCCTAATAAACAGAGAAATTCAGAACAAAGTTCTAGAACAAGACTGTCTCTTTTTTAATTTATAAGTATTTTTCTCAGAAATGATTCAAAAATCAGACAGAAAAGATGGGAACCCTTAGAAGAGCTCCTCGTCTGTTTTATCCTCTTGTTTTCCAAACTTTTCCATTTTAGAAAGAGCTGAGAAAATTTCCAAAGATTACTTGAAAATGTCAGCATTTCCCAAGCACTGTTAAAAATAGCTTGTCTTTTCATTTTTTTCATCCTGTAAGGGCAAAGAAATTACTTTGTGAGAGGATGCGAACTAGTGAGTTTTATGCCAAGTTTGAACTCTGTAAGAAACCAATTGCTGACAACTGACTTACTTTTCATTGTGATGCTATTGACATTACTAGAGAGGAGAAAACCAAACCAAACCAAACCAGAAAACAGTGACAAAAATACAGTAAGCATGAAAGGTTACCAGAGAGTGAATGTGTGTTTATGAAGTTCCACTTGAAATTTTAAGGCATGGAGTTTCAGTATGTATAAATTGCAACATTAAATAACTCCTGGTTACTTAGATCTTGAACATAAGCTGTTACCTATAACTATGGTTCATGTCTGTGTTGGAAAAAGGATTTTTGTGCCTGTTTGCAAACAGCTTGTAATGAATAGACAGATACTACTTCGCTTGAGAAGGAAATTTCAGAATGTGAAAGATCTGATGGAGGGGATTATTTCCTATTATTTTCCTTTAAACAGATTTTAGTTTTGAATTGAGGTAATACTTCTCTTTCTAAATTGCAGCTGATTGTCAGCAAGTATAAATTCTTGCATCTATCATCCGCTTTCATCATATTTTCAGAAAATATATATTTCTAATCTTTTAATCTCCTGATAAATCCTTCATCACATGTGCTGTTCTTTGGATTTCATCAGCTTCCTTACATTTTTGAGACAAAAGGAGCTTACAAGTGCATTGAGTAGTCTGTGAAGTCCAATGACTGCTGGATTCTGATCCAAACCCCACTGCAGCTGGAAATCTCTTCCCAGTGACTCCGGAGGCTTGCAGCGAGGACACCAAATGGAGCTATCCTATGCTTAAGCTTTGTTAAAAGCTGTTTCTTGTTATGTAAACCAGTTTACCTTATTTTGCCATTGTTCACTCATATGGAGCCTTTTAGGTAATTTTTAATCCTTATGACATTATGTATATCTCTTACAATTTTTAATCTGTTCAACTGATTTTATGTTTTACCCAAAATATTAATTTCTGTTTTGGTTTTATTTATAAAAATCCTACTTAATCTCCTGTTTTAATAAATTTGGTATCAAGATAAGGAGAGTTATTATAATGAATTTCCTTAAAACTGAACAAATTTCCCCTGAATTTGATGGTGTGTTTCTCTTTTCAGAAAGGGTGAGTGACAGAAAGAGTGAGGGAGACACAGATTTCTGTGTTATTTCTTCTCACTGGCATTTAAACATAAGTTTATATATGAAATTTATGTTTGTAATTATATGTATCCGTATTTACTTTTTGAGAAAACTACCAAAATTCTTTTTTAATTTTAGATAATTTCGTATTATATATATTGTTTAAAACAAGACTGAAAATCAATCTCTGAAATTATATAAAATCTATTATAATTTAACAAAAGTGCTTCCTCTCTTACCTCTTTCCTGTTCAATACTTTTATATGGACAAAAAAATATCTTTATTTGACCTAATGTCAAAGAGACAAAAAAAGCCCGAGGAAGTTGAAATGTTTTCTGGTACTAAAACTCCAAAGCTTCAGGAAGTTTCTTTATTACTTAGTACTGTATGTTCTAATCAAGCATAAAACAAGAAAGTGACTACTATCAAAGGACCCATAAAAAGAGTTTATGATGTTTCAGATTCAGACAACATAAAAAAGGACATATTCAAATTAGAACCACTATTATAAAGTGTGATTCTATAAGGAATCTCCATAACAGACTTAATAACCTGATTAAAGAGACAAAGTAATAGCAATATACACAAGTACTAATTAGAACATTGAAACTATTACGCCTCATGTGGGAGACAAGTAATAAGATTCAAAGAATATTTGTAAGAAACACTATCAAACTAGCTTTTAAGTTTCCTACTGCCTCAGGCTGATTATGTGAACTTGTGGCATGTGTCGAAAATGTTTAAGCCAATCCATTTGGCCTGGTAATGCTCCGCTCTCTCAGTGCATTTTGCGTTGTTATACTGAGATACGGTTTGGCTAAACTGCTTTTCACAATGGGCCTGTTGGGTGGTGTTGAAAGATTCAAAACATGTTGCTTTTATATTCACAAAAGATGCACTGCCTTAGTAATAGCACAATTCTTTAAAATTACTTGCCTTCTCTTTGCTCTTGAACATATAGCTGCTTTGGATGCCTGAGATAAATAACTATGAAAGGAAATATCTGAATGAATATTTTAAATAAGAAATGATAGGTGAAATATCTAATAATCATAAAGGCTCACTGAGAACAAAGTGTATTGAAGACTTCCTAGTATATTAGGAACAGTAAGCATCACAACCTGAATATAATAAGTTTCAGAAGTGTTGAGTGCCCAATATTTGGTGTCACATGTGTGAAGTCTATTGATCTGAGCATGTTAATCTGTAGTTATGAAGTATCAGACCAAAATATACTAAAGCAGAATTCTGTAGATAATATCATACATGATAAAACACAGGTACTTTCTCCATTCTAATACCCTGAAAGTAAACAAATTGACCATAGGTATTACTAGGGTAAGTTTCTAGGGTAAATTTCTAGGTTATTATTATAAACTTTTTAATTGAGCTCATTCTTTGCTTGTCTTTCCTAACATGTAGGGAAATTTTATATTACTGTGTCTACAGCATTTATGTCACTCCTAAATTACTTGAACTTACAAAGCACTTCGCCACGAACATTTCCTTTTCTTTTCACATTTTTAGATAAGCAGTGAGCTTGAATTCTTGATCCATAGTCCCTTCTTTTATGAAACACAGTATTTCAAAAAATGTTTAAGTCCTTTAAACTAGAGACAAAATTCAATCACAACTTATTTGGGACTAATTTTCTCTTCCCCATTTGATTTCAAATTCTTCCTTTATGACCTGGTTCTTAGACTTTATTATCAGCCTGAAGTTACAGCCAAATGCAGAAGGTTCCCGTCCTCAAACGGTTTGTTCATTTGTAAAGAAAATAATTTTTAAAAATTGAAAGGACATTATAATATTTACTGGATGAAAAATATCTCCTTGATAGTGTTGCTGGTGAAAAAGGTTAAAACTACATTAAATCAACATTCATTAGAAATTTAGGATAATCCATAGAAACACGTTCCTTCTAGTTCACCTCCAGTTAAAAAACAACTCTTACTGGTCACAATTGAATGAAACATGAACCCCCAGATATTCAAAACACAATTTATCACAAATCATTTGTACAAGCCATGGGAACTGGAAAAATTTTCCTGACTACAGCCCCCAAAGCCTCAAGTCAAGTGAATTATATTTGCTTTAGAATTTGCACACTCACGGACTATCATATCTATGACAATTAGGTTATTTTTCCCGTATTAAATAGTGTTTTATTGATCAACTGACACTTATTGCATAAACTGCCACTCTTCACATCATCACTAAATTTGATTCAGTTCTATGGAGTCTTCTAAGGAAGATGATATCCTTTACTCTAAAATGTATTTGCCCAATTATTTTTAAACTTCTTCTATGGCCCTAATATTAAAAGGTTTAATAAATCTCAGTCCACTACCAGAAACATTACCACTAACCATTGCACATGTTTATTTTAACCCTCTGAGGGTTTCCCCCACAGTATTTCTGCTCAATTTTTTCCTTCACCATTCATTATTAAAATAAATTACTCTTGTTTTCAGCTCAGCTACAGGCAAAATGCTTCCATTCCAGGCGCCCATCAACTTTTTAAATCAATTAAGTTAATTGACAGCAGGTTTAACCCTTTTCTTAGCTATGACTGCAAACAGATTTTTAAAACAGCCCGCCCCCCCAAAAAAAAACCCAAAAAACTAAACCCGAACATTTTAGAAATAACAAAACGAATGAAAGAAACAACAATAGAAATTCACAGAACAGAACTCTTCCTTTTTAACTATCATTATTAAAAGGTCTCTAAGGAAGAAAACTATAAAGAAGTAAATCTAGGGACAGAACAAATCTCTGCTTTTCTTTTCAATTCACTTTGGAGCATTTTATCAGTTCATTTTAAAACTGAAAACCGCTTTTGAATTAGAATCAGCTCTAAACTACATGAACAATAATTCAGTAAATGGCATTCTTCCTCCTGGGTAAATTCAGAGCTGGGATAATGTTAAAGAGTAATGTTGGCTATCCTAGGCACAGAGGAAATGATCCTTTGCAAATAGTGAAAGAACTCTTCTCACGATATTCCTTCTCCTTGCATCAGTATTTCTACCCTTGCCTTTCTTCATATTTTTCAGCATTCCCTATTCTTAATAGTACAAAGCTCTCTATAAAATAATCCTCTCTTCTGTTGGATGACAGTACTACAATGTGTAACAATAGTAGAATTTATGTTAAAAGTTTCTTGATTAGGGGAGAATGTGTTTGAGTAAGTTTGAGTATTTGAGAATTCTTGTGTAATCAAGAATAGAAGGCTTCAGAAACTACACATTTCCATTCTATGCAAAATTTTTATATCAGAAGACCATTTTCCTTCCAATTTTCTTCTCATTCAGATGAGGAACATACTTTACTGTAGGGAAATTCAATATTTTAAGTTTAGTTTGAGTCAATTAAGCATTTATTTCAAAGATTATAATTTTAATTCATACAGTTTTATATCTGAAGTTCTAATATTATAGTAGTATAACCAGTATTATATTTTAGGAACATAATATCAAATATAATGCACACATACATCATCATTATGAAATAAATAAAAAATAGAACTGTCAAAATGAAGCATTTTGGTTTGATCAAAGCATCGTATTTTGACTTTGTGTTGCAAAAATTCCTCTAAATTAACAAACCCCTGCATGTTATTCAGATCCCATTGAAAATGAGTTTCTTGATGGAAGATTTCCATCAAAAATGTTATCAAGCAGGCATAGTTATTAAGTTAGCAATGAGGCAGCACTGTGAGGTCAATCAAGTGCTTAACAGAACTTCTTAGTGTTAGGTGGAAGGTGCCAGACACAACACGGCTAAGAAGCGACAAAGAGCTATGGATTGCTCTTACTTTTATTCCTCTTCTCTTAACTGGCTCAGACAGAACAGTAACATGCAAACATCAGGGTGACCGAGAGGTATTTCTGTAGTATCCACTCCTTTGAGCAACTTTAATGCTCATGCAATCTAACTAAGCAAGATCAGAATCTTGTTTTTCTATTTCTATTGTGAGTCACAACAGGAAAGGTTTCTACTAAATAAGGTAATTTTTAATTGGATCATTAAGAATTCTTAATGTGGTCAGCTGCACAGTGAAATAATGTGACTTGAAAAGACAGTGAGAATATACACGTCTATAAGTGTTTATCAGAGTAGTATTTATAAGAGTAAGGAATGCATGGTAAACTCATAAACATGCGCTTCTAGGTTTTTTTGAGAAATACCACCTATGCATTCTTAGCCTCGACCCAGTAATAGCACAGAGCTATCTTTGCACTGATGGAAAACACATGACAGTTAAAACATACGTATTGGTTAACACTAAAAGTTGATGAGACAGTTTTGCAGAAAATAATTCATTGATCAGAACTATGTCTAAACTGACTATCCATCCTTATAATTTTATGAGAGAAATTGCAGTGATTTATTTTGCAAAAATCTATGGACTTTTTCCAAGAATTTCACTTAAGTATGTTTAAGAAAAGCTTTACGAGGAAATCTTGTACTATCAAACATAAGTAATTACTGCAACTCAAGTATTACTGCTGCATTTTGCAAAGTGAACTAAAAGCAACAAAAAAGATTAGGATTTTGCTTGTTTACTTGTTCTTCAAAACTTATTCCATTGTTTACAAACTTTGGCCAAACATACTTTATAATAGATTACAAATGTGATATAATTTAAGCTGTCAGTATATGTCTTTAAAGGTGCCCTGAAGAATGAAATTCCAACTTTTTTACAGAATTTGTATCAGTGGGTGGCTTTTTAATGACTATAATTTTCCAGCCTCTAATGGCAGCTACTTCATTTACCAACATTTTTTCTAGTGTTAAATACTTTGTCCCTTTTCTTGCTTTTTCATTTGGGTATTTGGAGGCGAAAACAACTAAACAATCTATAGATTTACACAACAGCTTGTGAAGAATTAATTATTTTGCTTTAACCAAAAATAGGGTGTGAGGGTTTCTTTGTTTCTTTGTTGTTTTTTTTTTTTTTACAAACAGAATGCTGTTATTAGAAGCATCATATCCATTTAAAATAAGCTAAATGTTAGAAAAAAAAAACAGCAGTCTTGTTGTACTGATAGCATAGTACCTAACTCCATATTCAGTCACATCTTTTTGCATTTCCAGAGAAGAGAGGATTTGATCTGACAGATTCCGCAATCTGAGCTCCCAATGAGTTTAAAAGAAATCCTATAAGCAAAGAGTCTGCAACTGAAGTCATATGTTCCTGAAGCTTGTGATATACATGAAAGCGAGGGGAAACAACAGCAGCCAATATCTTTAAGGAAACATGGCGTATGTTAAATACTGAGTATTTCAATGTTCATGCATTAGTCATTCATCATTGATGCCTTTAAGTGTCCAAAAGCTAGCCATCTAGTTTAAATTTCTCATTTAAATTTCTTTTATCTGGGGGTTTAATTTATCATGCTTCTAAAACAGCCTTAGAAAAGCTAGCGTAATAGTAAAATCTGAGTTCCATGCTATTTTATTTTACTAACTGCAAAGTTAGCCCATCCTCATATACGCTTGCTCCTGGTTCTACACAGTCATTTATAGTCCTCAGAATTGTGTTTAGTGAAGTACTAGGGGAGGACTCACAAGGAATTTTGCTTTTATTTATAACTTGATCATTCCTAGTCCATCTTACATCATGCTCAGAAAAACATTTAATTCAGCTGAAGCTGCGAATCATGGTAGAAATGCCAGGACAGTCCAAGAAGTCTGGGAAACACTTAAGGTGCCTTTGTCACTAGAGAAGCACAGAGCTGAACCATGACTTGACACACAAGAAACACACAGTGCTATGTCTGTCCAGGCCATAGAAATTTACTTAATTTTTTTTTCTCTTTAAAGATCATGAAGAAGTCACCTATTGCGTTTTTGTTGTTACGACTCTTGCTGTTGTCAACATGGCTAATAAAGAAAGGACAGAGCAAATGCAGTATATTCTAAGCAGAACTTTCTCTCATGTACAATAACAAAAGTGGTTAGTAAATATGAAAGAAAGAAGATGCCATTGTTAATTATATTGCGAATTGAGTGTGACAGAACTATCCTATAGTTTCTGAAAAGATCTAAAATTGGCCACTGTTTAACTAGAAAATCATTTCCTCCAAATTGAGTCCTGCTTTACGGTCCTGCTCACCACTGCCACAAAATCCATCACTGACAGTGACTGCCACCCTCCTTCAGAGAATGATACTATAACCCAATCTTTTTATTACACCTCTGCAATAAAGCCCTCTCATTTTTAGACACTTCCATTTCCACCAATGAAGTTTTTAAAAATGATTTTTTTACATGCTTGCATCAGAGAGGCATGACAAATCCTAAATAATATGTAAATGTATCAAATGATATTTTGTAAATGCTTGACATTGAAAGATCTAAAAGATTTTCTGCTTTCAGGTGCATTACAAATTGCTCTAAGAAAGTTGGTCAGCAGTGGCATTAGCTCTTCGTTAAGCAGTCACTGAGTTTCTTCAGGCTGAAAATCCCACCCCTTATCTTTCTCACAGCATCTGGTCTATAGTAGAATTACTCAACAATTTCTTACAGGTACTTTTTTTTTTTTTTTTTTTAATTTATCAGGTTTATTTGTATAATATGAGTCAATTAAATTTGTGTAGAGCAGATCTCCACTATTGGGATTCTCTTCTCTGAGTCTTTCAATTTCCCTGTAGAGTTTTAATACCTGATGATGATTGTTTTTTGTAATTAAGATTTAAGTACCCAATCCCCCAAGACTTGTCATACAGAGAGCTGCCACTCAAGCATTCAGCAACCCTTTCAGGCGCACCCTCTCTTTGTCACAGCCTTTTTCTAGCATCCAAGAGCTCAGAAGAAAGCCTTTGGTTGAGCAGTGCTGTATTTCATCCCACATATTTTGCTAATCCACACCATACACTTGCTGCAGTTTACCTAAAACTACTAAAAGGGTAAAGTGGTAATGTCTCTTTTAGCAGCTGCCAACAGTACATCATGGGAATGTATAAGGCTTCCATTTGACTGAGTAAAGTGAGGGACTGCTCTGTCAATCCCACATTTTATTCATACTGTAAAAACTAAAAGTATCTAGTCACTTAAAAGCCAGAGTTATGGATACAGATTTTGTTCTTGTATAGGTTCATAATTCATAAAAGAAGAAACATGGGTTCAAAGTCAGAATGCGTTTGGGAGATTTTTTTCCCTGTTGTTTTAGTCAAGACACGACAAGAGGCAGGGCAGATGCACTCAACAGCAGCAATATGCAAAGGGAACTAGAGGTCAGTGAATCTGTATGAAATCCTGATCAGTGATGCCAATCATGTTTTTGTACCTCATAATTTTGCTTCTGTTATGTCAAATAACAGTTAAATGCTAACATAAGATGCACAGAAATGCACCTCAGTTGAAGTACTTTTTTAGCCACAAGGATAACAGAGGTCATAAGCATCCAGGAACAGGTTTCCTCCTTCCTTCCCTGAGGTCCCCAGTTGTGCCAGGCTATCAGTGTGGTACATCAAGAGTTTATCACTAAGCAAAACAGAGGACACTGAGGACCTGGCATGCATTCTGTATCCATCTTGGGAGATTTTACTTCCAATTAGCTATGGATAGCCCTGCAGACTAAATATCCACTAATGCTTGGATCAAGTTAATCAGGCTAATCTTTAGCGTGCTATTCTTGGTTTACTTTCATCCTAATGGAAGGCAATCATGTAGGGTGTTACTAAATTGTGGATTCAACCAAACCTCTAAGCATAATATTCTTTTCAGAAATGCATCTTCATCAAAAGTGAAAAGCTAATGAAGGCACACCCATAGTATTCGAAAGGCTAAAGAGCACAAACAGCAAGGGGAAAAAAAACAACTATATTTTTAAATCCCTTAAACTTGGATCCCCACAGACACTGCCACTGTGCCTTCAGTATCAGTCTCTTAAAATTCCCAAATAGAGTATTAATAAATAATTTCAAAGTAGTTAGCTTGACTTAATATATCCCTTCCTGTTTTACTTTTAATTTGCCATGCCACTAATCTATCAATCTAATCCTGTACTCATAATTATTTGTTGACTTTAGTAGAGAGAATTAATTCTTTACATCTTTCAGGCTCTTTAAATGATAATATATTTCAAATTTCAAATTACCGGCAGGGTAGCAGGGCTCCAGGGGAATGCATGAAAACACCTCCTTTTGTTTGATAGAACCTTTAGACATATCACATGCTACTCATAATGAGTTGCCTTTATCCAGATTAGATTTAGAAAAACACTTTTTTTTTGGTCACAGATTTTGCAAACAGAGGGTATCTAATTAGAAACAAGTTATATATTCAGCACTTAGTGTCAGTGCTTTAGTAGCAATGTGATAAAAAAACTAAGAATAACCCAGGGGAGATCCAGAGAATCTGTGCCAACAGTGTTCATGGCTTCACAAAGCACTCAGTCACAAACTGTCAAAGTGAAAAAAAATGTATGTAAGTTTGTGTATAATGTACTTTGTTGAAAATATGCTAAATAGCATAGCATATGATTTATCTTAATTGTCATTCTCTTCAATGGAGTGTGTCATTGATCTTCCTTTTCCTCCCAATGCGTGTAACTTGTCTTTGTTAATTCACTGTATATTAGTTGTTAGCTTAGTCCTAAATTCAGTCCTGATCTATTGTAAATGCTGTTTACATGTGCATTTAATATAATGTACAAAGCAGACAAATCAGAGCTGCAGATTCTTATCTTTAAATTGATGTGGTGCTCCTTTAGCTATCTGTACCACATCCTTCAGGAAAATATCCAAATCAAAATTATTTGTTTCAGACTCTGGTTTTTTTATATAGGCCTTTCCACTGAAGCAGCAAGAATGGAATTTTTCTCACCTAACTTTAAATGACCAAACTCACTTCTCATAAACAGCCCACAGAGATTTGGAGGGTCTTTTTTCATCATTTCTATTATGACTGCCTATCATAGTAAATATATGAACTACACCCTACAGTACCACTCTACAGGCAGTTATAAGGAAAGCATTTATAAGAACAAGAGCTCTCATTCTCATTCCAAACTGGAGATTTCTAAATGTAGGACAAATGAAAACTAGCCAAAAATCTGTCTCTGAAGTACAGCTGCAGCAGTAAGGCATTGTATCACAGCAAGATCAGAGCAAATTCTTTGGCATTCTAGATGTAATTCAATGTCAATATAATTTAAAACTCTTTGGCAATCTATAAAAAAAGAGAAAACAGGAGAAAGTTAATATCATTTACCATGAAAGGTAAATTTTATTAAGGTTTTATTATTTTGTTTTCAGGCTTATTCTTCTTGAAGAAGTAAATTCATCTAGATGATGATTTGAAAAGATCACCTATAATCAGAAAATTTGAAAGCAATCATAGAAATATAAAAATATGAAGAAAAAAAATTAATTAATTTATGGCAGTGTATTTTCTACTTAATTAATTAATTTTTTTTATTCAAAGTGAACACAATTTTTATTCATTTGTCATTTTTAAAAGTAAAACCTAAAATACATATTTAGCCTTTGTGGCCCAAAGTATACATACTTTTTATTTGTGCATAGGTAATGTATAAATATACTACATATGGAAATGCTATATTCAAGATAGCTACCTGAAGTACAAGAAAAAATATTTTCCTTTTTTTTATTGCATCACTTAAGATAAATTGTGCTAATTTCACTGTTCAAATTATTGATAATAGCATCTTTCTTACCATAAATACCCCCAAAAACCAGAAAATAAACATTTATTAGGTTTTGTTTATCCAAAGTTTCAAACAGATTAGCAGTTTAGGCTATAGATTAGAAGTATCAGCTTCTTAATTCTGTATAAAAAGATCTGTTTTCCCTGTTACACACTTGAAAATGAATGTAGCACTAAACCTGCCTCACATCACCTGGCTGTGCGTTTCAGGTAACAGAATGGCAAAAAGTGAATGGTAAAATACAAAATATTCATAGACTTCCAAAAGGTCCAAATTAGAGCCTCCAGTGCAAAATGAAAATTCTTTTTGTGAAAACCACTCTTTAGTGTGGAATATAGATCTTTTATTGTACAGATTGTATGGTTCTGGTTTCTGGTTGTTTTTTTTTTCCTACAGATGGTCTTTATGAAAATATGGTAAGACTCTAAATATGCGATGCATATTGTTAACACTCAGTTCCTACAGCTTCACTTCCAGTCTTCTGCAGCACCATAGAAGAGTAAAAAAGTAATAAAACAGGAAAGGCTTTTAAATTAAAAGCATTGCTGGTTTGTAGCTTAACATATCTTTTCACCTCAGTGCAATTCTAGCATGTGAAACATAATTAAGAGTTATAACTAAAAATTCCAATGTCATACAACTTAGTGTTATGAGAAAATATTTTAGTTTTCTCTTAGGCAATACAGAACTAATTTGCACAATGAAAGTCTTGCTAAATTGGTATTGAAGTATGTGAAAGACTAAAACCTCACAATAGATAAAAATGTGCCAAATTTAATTTACAAAATACTTACTGTAAGTTAAAATAAATTTTAGAAGTGCTTAGGCACTACAGTTATCTGCAGGTGAAGCATTCTGACAGAACTACTCATCTAACAAGCAGAGTTAAACTTGCCAGGAGATTTTAAATATTAACAAAGGGTTAAGGACCTGTTCCAGGGCTTTAAAGGACAAAAAGTTGTAAATATTTATTGTTTTTTTCCTTGGATTTTCCTGGAAAGTCCTAAGGCTGATGATGATTGAATCTATATATTCTTAACTTTCTGATACCTCAAATCTAAATTTTGCACATCTAGGACAAAACAAAAAAAAAAAAAAAAAA
>VZRN01001643.1:1852485-1887429 GCA_013397935.1 Dasyornis broadbenti
CCTTCCCAAACCTTCCCTTGCCTTCCCTTCCCAAACCTTCCCTTGCCTTCCCTTCCCAAACCTTCCCTTCCCAAACCTTCCCAAACCTTCCCTTCCCAAACCTTCCCTAACCTTCCCTTCCCAAACCTTCCCACTGACCTTGCTGTCTGCAGGACTGTTACTGTCACATGTTCTCAATGCACTCTTCTCTGGTCACAATTACAACTAAGCAATCACATTTTTCCTTCCCCTCTTAAATATCACAGAGGCATTTCCATCAGTTCTAAGTGGCCTCAGCCTTGGCCAGAGATACATCTGTCCTGCAGCCACCTGACATTTGCTTTGTGTCTTGGTTTGAAAACAGGTGTCCACTAAGGAAGGTGGGAGCCTCTCTTAGAATAGAGAATCTGATTCCCCCCCTTCCCTCTGAATTGTTGTAACTTTGAAATCAAGGGCTCTCAGGAGAAGATATGGGACAAGGGATAACAGTTCTTTACAAGTATTTATAACGAAGAAAACGAGCAACAACAGGGGCAATAACAAACAAAACCAGAAACCCGGTGGCAGCGTTCTCTGGGCTGCCAGACACCATTCCCCCCCAGTTGGTGCAGTTCCGGTCACGGCCCGCAGGGGGCGCTGTTGGGCTCCCAGCTGGGCAGGGGCGATGGCTCCCACGCCTGCAGGGGGTGCTGTGGCGTGAATTCAGCTCCCCACATGGGAAATGGCGGACGGACTGGGTGGCAGGGCAGCTGGATGGCGAAATGGGCTGCAGTGGGAAACCTCAGAGCAGCAAGCTGGATGGCAGGGCTGGTAAGCAAAGGGTGGCAGAAACTCCGCAGCTGTGGCAGAAGCTGCAGTGTATCCCAGCAGGCGGGGAGTGAGGGTCAGCGACAGCTGGGCTCCTCTGCAGCAGCTGCCAGACCCAGCCGGGGAGATGTCCACTCTGGGAGGGGGGAAAGGGTCAGGATCCCGTGCTTTCCCAAACAAAGGCTTACCCAGCAAGGAAGAAAAAGCAGAACAGAGCTGGGCTCCAGCAGTCTCAGCGAAAGGCAAACCGTCCCCCTCCAATGCCCTGAGAGCAAGTTACCAGTGGCCAGGTGCTTTTCCTCCCCTCATCACACCCAGCCACATATTTTGTCTCTTAAGTACCCAGTCGTTAAGGTTTCCCAGCAACAGAATGGGAAAAATTCCCCAACCTCCATCACTGTCAGACACAAAGCTTCAAGCACATTCTCACAGAAGGCCCCTCCTGCAGACCTCTCACTACCAAAACCAGGCAATGCAAACCCAATACAAACTCAATATAATAACGGCACTTAGTGATATGACAAAAGTTAATAGTGTTGAACTGAAAGAGGGCCGATTTAATTTAGATATTAGGAAGAAATGCTTGACTGTGAAGGTCATGAGGCACTTTAACAGCTTTCCCAGGGATGCCGTGGGTACCCCATCACTGGAAGTGTTCAAGGCCAGGTTGGATGGGGCTCTGAGCCACCTGGTCTAGTGAAAGGTGTCTCTGCCAGTGGCAGGGGAGTTGAATGGTATGATCTTAAAGGTCCACTTCAACCTAAGACTTTGTGTGATTGTATTAAATTACTTACCATTAACATCACTTTTGGGAAAGTGCTTTGTTTTCATATTACAATTATTCCAGCGACCATTATTACAGTTAAAGCACATGAAAAATTGGGAAATAACATTGAATAAAAATGAGTATATTGAACAATTTTTCTTCTTTTTTTAATTTTTTTTTTTAAATTCCAAAATAAACCATGTCTCTAGTACACTTGTATATATACATGCCAATTGTTTATTGTATAAACTCAATTATTTTTCCATACGTAACAATATGGGTCTCAATCTAAAGTAACCCCTAGCTGTGGAGTTATGCTTGGATAATTTCTGCATATTGTCTAGTTACACTGTGAATATTGTGATATTTTAATTAAATAATAAATTACAAAGGTGTAATATTGTTGCCTCTTGATATAAACTTTTATTCAATGCCCAGGATATCCTAGATAGCAGTCAAATAACGCTCTATACTTTCTAATTTGAACACTGCATACCACCTGCCTTCGATATAATTATTCCACATAATTCTACATAATTGTTTCTGTCAAGAATAAATGAAGCCTTAAAAGAAGAACACAATCATTACAAGCAACAGAGCCTGAGTTATACACTACAGTGTTCCTTTTGCTCTCCTTATATCCAAAGTTGCTAATAGTAGATTGGGAAGGTGACAGAAGTTGTAAATTATTACACAGGAAAATACCTACATGAGTAAACCACTTGGTGCAATTTGAATTTTTTTTCTGTTACTATGTACTGAATGGTGTTTCTTTCCATTTAATTTGTTCAGCATGAGTGGAAGCACACTGCAGAGGCTAAGCCAGGAAGAGAACCAGAAGTCAAGTAACATGATTTTTAAGCAAATATTACTGGTCATTTAAGGAAAAAATCTAGGGGTTTTTTGGTTATTTTTAAATCATGGCTATCTGACTTAGACATATCTGTGCTCTTTTTACACTTTCAGGAAATAAAGCAGCATTTTCTTCATTAAAAATTAAGAAGATAACACTGTTTACAGACCCAAAGGCATGATCTCAGATCTTTACATTTTCTATGGCATATAACGTATATAATTGGGATTCCAATCTGGAAGTAATACTCCACAGTAGTTACTATGCACTCACCAGATGGAGATCATCTTTTCACACACCAATGGATGGTGACATATGTCAATACTACCTCATCTCCCTGGAGTCTTCCTGGTTCTTTACTGAGGTGATTCTTGCTTCAATAAGGCTTGTAGCCCCCCTTTTTCTGGGAAACAGCCCCATTATAGTCATCATTCGCTGTTGGTAATGCGTAGGCTTAAATGTTTCTTTTTTTATCTTTTACTTTTAAATTTGTCTGTATTATTCGTATCTTGTTTTGTTTGTTTTTTTTAAATAGTTTTCATAAAGTTGCAGTCACATATAAATTTCACAGTGTTGAAGAGGACTCTCCAAGAAAAGCAATCTTCCTTTAACATTTAAGTAGTAATTTTTTCTGTTGTGCCCTCTAATGTCTGAAATTGTAAATCAGAACTTCCAATTGCTATTGTCAGCTTTATTGTCAATATATGAATAATAAATTTACAAAATTTTATTGTGTAGTTTTAAAGTGTTAGAATTTTTAAGTGAAAAAGTTCCAGAAGAAAAATAATAAAATTCCCACATATTGGTACTCATCTGCTTCTAAGCTATTGCTAGGCTAGAGAAACCTGAAGTTTGGTGGGCTTTTTTCATGATGGAGGGAAGTCTGAATGACCATTGTGAGAGTGGAATCAACTATTACAAATCAAATTATCAGCTGTGTTTGCACCATCCTTCCTTACATAAAAATATTCACACGTAAATTTAATTTAAATGGTTGAAATGTATTATTCATGCATTCAGGTAGAAAACTCCTAAATTTTCTGTCATATTCACTCACTGCACAAAGTTACATAGAGTTTTATACCATAATTTCATATATGTCTTCAAGATGCAATTTCATCCTTCTGTGAGAAATTATAATGATTTTTCATAGTATGTATTACCTACATAATCTGTAATATTTGGTATTAACAAAAGAAAATTCATAGTGTCAGATGATATGAATCTTTTTAAGAAATTTAATTATTAATTCTATGTTAAGTTAATAATGATCTGAAGATTTTTTACCATTTAAAATGAGAAGCAGCAGGACTTAATGGTAGTCCTCATTTTTTAAGAGAAAATAATACAATTTGTTCTTAAATATGATTACCTAATGAATGTCAGACAAAAAGTCTATAATTTAACATTATAATGTTTTCAAGGCGATTTGTTTTTACAGGAAGAAATCCTGTATTTTCCCACATTTGCTAAACATAATCCCATATTAGTTACAGTTTTCTCAGAAACATGAGACTTAATTGTATTAAGAAGAAATTGAATTGGGGAATGGTTTGAGTTGGAAGGCAGCTTAAAGATCATCTAGTTCCAACCCCTCTGCTGTGGGCAGGGACACCTCCCTCTAGATCAGTCTCCTCAGAGTCCTATCCAACCTGGCCCTGAGCACTTCCAGGCATGAGGCATCTACAGCTTCCCTGGGCAACCTGTTAAAGTGCCTCATGACCCTCACAGTAAAGAATTTCTTCCTAATATCTAAACTAAACCTGTCCTTTTTCAGCTTAGATGCATTAACTTTTGTCTTCTCACTACATGCCCTTGTCAATAGTCTCCCTCCAGCTTTCTTCTGGGCACCTTTTAGGTACTGGAAGGTTTCAACGAGGTGTCCCTGGAGCCTTCTCTTCAGGTAAGCTGAAGAATGCCAGCTCTCATTGTCTGTCTTCATTGGAGAGGTGTTCCATCTCTCTGGTCATATCTGTGGCCCTCCTCTGAATTAACTTCAACAGCATCTTCTTACAGAAGATGTGAAACATCACTGGTACCTTGTTTGTACTAATATTAAGACTGGAAACTCATTGCTACTAAAAATGTCAATTCTGTTGAAGCATTAAAAAAAAAAAAAAATCAGGAATCTAATTCACAATGTCTTTACTAAGCTGTTTTATGGTAGAGCATACCATTGGAAATGTGATGAGTCTTCATGTAAAAATGCTGATTTGAATTAGATTTAGAATATATGTCATCCTCAATTAGCCTTCCCTTCATCAAAATGATCTCACAAACATGGAGAATGAATCTTTATTTCCTCCTTTGCACATGGGAGGTCATTTGTCAGATTTAATATACTTCCACCTATGTCTTCCTACATGTTTGGGTTCAATATGGATGACTATGGACTTCATGGAAAAAAAACGTGTCACCTCTGTAAGAATCTGAAATCTACTTTTATTAAATGTTGACTATATTAACTATAACTATTCTGTAAATTATGGCAAAACTGATAAATCAATTATAAAGACATTGTGTTGGAATTAAAAATGCAAAAAGTTTTGAACAGTTTCAAGACCTATTTGTGCACCACGAGTTGCTGCTGGTACTTAGAAACTGGCAAGATATAAATTTTGTAAAATTAGCTATCCATATTTTCTTTGAGCATTAGATTGATGATTATTAGTCTGTTGTTGAAGTTTAACATAATGTCAATTACCTTTTACTTAAAAAGATAGTGCATGTTAAAAATTATTTGACATGATGCATATACTTTCATAGTATATTGAGGCATAAGTAAAAAAATAATTACGAAATGAAAACACTTTTAAAAGTGTTTTTGATAGGTGCTGAAACAGCAGCTACTCTTAGCTTTGAGTAAGTTATCTCCTTTAAAGACTGTGGTAAAACAAGAACTTTTAAAAGGAAAGTTGCCTAGAGGAAGAACTAGAAGAGGAAATAATTAACGACAGAGAAAGAAAAAACAAACAAACAACCCTTCCCCCTACCCCTTTCCCCCTCAATAAACCAAAAAGCAAGATCCAAACTCAAAACACATGGAAGAATACCCTTTGGATATGTAGAAAATAGAGAAATTACATAGCTGGACTTGTGCACCAGGCTTATACGTTAGCTGATCTGGAAGGAGTGGAGAGACATTAGATCACGTATGCTAATGATGTGAAAATAGTTGATGTAAAGGAATATCAGGACGGAAAAGTTAATTTCTATATGTGAAGAATTTTCATACTTCGGTTTTTAACTTCAGTTTTTTCATACTTTAGTTTTTAACAGGACTACTGAAGAAAAAAGAGTGTTCTTGTTGATATTAGTCTTTGCTACTACTTTCCCTCCATTCTCTTCATACCTGATTGAAGAAACATCAGACCATTGGGACTTCCCGTTTTATGAAGGTGTTTGCATACAACAGCTGCATCTCAGCAAAACCAAAATGCATGAGCAATGTGAATAAATGTATCTGGCCCAAAGATTTTAATTCATTTTTTGCTATTACTCTCTATATTAAATAAATATTAGACAACTGATATTAAGAAAGAAAATAAAGATATAAAAATCACATTTAAATTTTCTAGGAAAAATACAAAATAAATGTAGAAAACTGGTTATTTTAAGCCTTTCTGCCTGACACAGTTCACAGTCACTGGTACAAGTTTTAGACAATAGTTAAGATTTTCTATTTCCCTTTAACAGTTGTTTTTAAGATAACACATTTATCCATATTGAAATATTTACAGCCTGCAGTGTCATAAAAGTAGCGTTATTCCTACAAATAGTTGTAGAATTCAGTGTTAGTATATATGGGAACATTTTGCTAAATAATTGTGTGATTTATTAATTTACATAAATAAGATTTAATCAGATATACAAATATTATCGTTTGTAGCGACAGCTCCTTGTGAATGTAATTATTTTCAGGTATAATAATGGTGGTTTCTTATATTGATGAGCAGATGATGAAAAGCATAACAGAGTACTAAAAAAAAGAAAATATAATTTCAACAATTATGTTTTTCAAAATATAATTTCAAAAATTATATTCCTCTCAAATCTATTTTAAAAATCACTGAACTTTGGATATGTATTCCAAAATCTAAACTGAATATTCACTTCAGTCTGTTTTGCTTTTTTAGTTAGGTTTCTACAACAGCATGGGGAAATAAAGAGGAAATAGAAATAAAAATGTGAGCAACAGTAAGACTAAAACTAAAACCATTAATTTTAAAGTTTACTTGTAATGATAATAATGTTATATTATAATAATAATGTATAAGTATATAAATTTTAAAAATTATGGAAATTGCTTTTTTAAAGCTTTTCATAGCAATTTTTTTGACGTGGAAAATTAAATTGACAAATTCTGAAAACATAGCAATTGCATAAAAATAAATTTAGATGGGATATTTAGGCTTTAAGGAAGTATGAATTCTGGGTTACAAACATGTAACCACCTCCTTTTTCCAACTACACAAGCAGTCTACCAAGAGAGTTTCAGTTGGTCTGTGTCTCTTTACCTAAACAACAGCTGGAATACTCTGTTGTGGGCTCACATATTTATTTATCACTAAGAGGTGTACTGAAAAGAACCTTAGATTCCAGTGACTGTGATAAAGTAAGTATGATAAACAGCACATCTCCTTTAATATATAACTTTTACTAGGTGGCATCAAATCTTGGCTCTTAAAATTACATAATTGAATTAACCTTTGTCATTTCTAAACATAATCACAAAACAGCTTTCAAAATCAGTTGTCCAGTCCTCAGCCTGTGGAAATCAGCAAAGTCCCATTGAAATGTTGATTTTGTAGGTCAGCTTCTTGTCTGATGTATACAAACTGGACATGACAAAATGAACTTATGCCTCAAGTGACTTTTATATTACTATGACCTGTCAAAAACAATTGCTTAAATTATAAGGCTGTGTTCAACAGTAATGTTTCTGTAGGCACAGCAACTTTCTTTGCATTCTTGCTAGCACTGCAGGAAAGTTGTCTTCATGAGTATTTCCAAAGGCAGAAATGCCTGAGTGATCCACGTTGGTTTTTTCTGAGTCTTTTAATGCATTTTTAGGAACTTATATTTGAGTTTGTGAATAAGTCCACTTTAATTGCCAAATAGTAATAAATCCCACATTTAAACTGCTAAATTGCAAGGTCAGCACTCTGAAGAATCACAGAAACATGGAATGGTTGATGTTGTAAGGAACATCTGGAGATCTAGTCCAACCCCCCTGACAAAGCAGGGTCAGTCAGAGCAGGTTGCACAGAATAGTGTCCAGGCAGGTTTTGAATATCTCCAGAGACTCGCCAAACTCTCTGGGCATCCTGTTCCAGTGTTTATTAATATTCTGATGGAACTTTCTGAGTTTTGGTTTGTGCTCGTTGTCCTTTATCACAACAGTGAGCACCACTGAAAAGCGTCTAGCCCCATCCTCTTGATGCACCCCCTTAAAGATATTTCTATGCATTTATAAGAACCCCTCTCCTTCCTCTCCAGGCTAAATTGGCCCAGCTGCCTCAGTCTTTCCTCATAAGAGAGATAGTTCAGTCCCTTAATTATCTCTGTAGCTTTCCACTGAACCCCTTCCAGTATTTACTTGTCTTTCCTGAACTGGGAAGCCCACAACTGGACAAAGCACTCCTGATGTGGCCTAACAAAAGCAGGGTAGAGAGGGAAGACAGCCACCTTACTAAGCTAATTAATCTCAATCAAATTAATTAAAATAATCATGTGGACAAAGATAAGCAGGATTTAGTGACCATTCTTGACACTGTCTCTCTTAGTTAAGCAAAATTCCTGAAGATTATTGATGATACTGAAGCTCCTCAGGGCTGAAGAAATCACTGTTGTGTAAGAAAATTGTGTACTTTAAATTTGGGCAACATGATCTTACTGAATTTCCAGGCCTCTTCTGGAACACAGAGCATTTCATCAGAGAACGCAAGAAATCCTCATAATGTGGAGTTCATCTTTACTTCTGCACTGGATAAATTTTTTTCCCTCTATTTTAGTTTATGTACAGCCGTTTGATGTTTCTAAGCAGACAATTGATAAAGGTGAGACACACAGGCATAGATTTGAGTACTTTCTTGGATGGAGTCTGACTATGTCTTGTGAAGGAATGATAATATTCATGTCAGTGTAACTGAATATTTGTGTAAGTGTTGATTTAGGCTTTTAAATTTTATGATACTTCCCAGTTCCCCCTGCCCCACCCCACCCAGTTCTGAGACTGTCTTCAATCAGTTTCATATACTGAGTTTCCTTTTTCTCTCTCTCTCTTCTTTCTCTCTCTCTCTCTCTCTCTCTCTCCACTTCAGGAGAGACAGCAGAGTTGACAGCAGCAGGATGGAAGGCAGTGGTCTCTCATGGGGACTGTTTTGTGGCCAAGGAGAGCTCAGAACTCATTCTTTCATTTCCCATGTGCTTGCTTTTGCCTCCATATTTTTCTGATGACTACTGTATCTTTTCCAATTTACCAGCTGATCATAATAAGAAATTTTCATTACTGTTGTGCTTTGCACTGCAGACATAGTAGGCTAAACTGTATATTCTACCATCATATTTCCAGAACCAGTTATGTTTAGGTCAGAAATAACTTCTAAAGGAGGGCAGAATTTTTAATTAGAGTTTTCAAGATAAAAAGCTAGTACTGGGAAGGATTTTCTTTCACCAAATTCACAGGACTTTCTATCAGTAGAAGATCTGATATCTGCAGGGGTTATTTCCTACCTTGTAGATGTAATTTGTGTAATGTGATGGTGACTAATCTTCTATGACCACTACACTGTCTAATAGTACATTATGCTTTGTTAGATGGAGTACACATCAGGGAAGAAGTTGGGATTAATTCATACTGGAGAATAACTTAACTGCATCACATTCTCCAATTATTTTAGTTAAAATTGTCCTCTTCTCCCCATACCAGAACCAGGATGTCATTAGCTCCTGAATAACTCACACTGTGAGGAAATAAGGTGAATGAGCTGTCAAACTCTAATCACTTTTCAAAGAAAAAAATTAATGTATTTTAGAAATGCATTAATCCAAATTAAAGTAGCAAACAGTTCCCCAAAGCTTTTGACTGAATAAATATTTTCATATTTGTTTAAAATTTAAGAACTATGCATTTATATGCTTTGATATATTTTCCCTACTTTCTGAAATGGATTACATACTGCAAATTTTCAGCTTTTACAACATCTATTAAATAAAAGTCTCCACCCAGACATTTTATTGCAGCTTTATCTCCTTACATTTTTACCTGTTACTCAATATAATTTCATCATGTCTGTAATGATAAGGTTGGAAAAAATAACCTTTATGATACCAGATGGATTCTAATTCTCAAAAATCTCTGGTGATAGCACATTCTTATTGACATTTATACTGACTCCATTTATGACAGATTGAAGGTGATGAACAGGCCCATGCAAGAGGTCACCTTGTGTCAAACCTGGTATACAGTCTGTCAAACACGGTGAATGTAAGGCTGCTAATGAGGAATTAACTAGATAGACTGTGGCCATTTCACTGTTTTCATGCAATCCAAATCTGTTAAACAATGCTAATCAGGTGTTTATTAAGTGAAACCATTATGCCAAACTTGCTGCAGACCCTACCAATATGTCAAAGAGGTTGTAAAGTATTATTCATCAGATTTAAAGCTGATTAATGAGTCATTTAATAGTGAACCTTTCTTTTCTTAGCCTCTAGCTAAGCATATGTACCAAGGTTAAACTAACACATACATGGTTTTGAAAGTAAAGTTTCTGTTAAGGGGAAAGAAAATCCTCAGCTGCTCCACTATTAGAACTATTAGAAAGTTCTAATAGTTGAGAAGCTTTCTAGAGGAGGAAGTCTATTTTCTTTTCTTTATAGATAAAAATGTAGCAAAAGAATGGCATATTAATAAAAAATTAACACAACAACTAGTAATACATACATTTTCAGATAGTAAAATAAAATGCATAAATACTAAACATAATACATTTCAGACTTCAAGATCACATCCATTTCATTATCTTTCCTAAACTTGTTTTTTACACAGTATTGCAGCAAAATTGATTCTACAGAACCATCTTGACTATAATGAAACCAAAAAGTTGGTGAAATATTAGACAGAACTGAAACAGCTATCAAAAATCTTCTGTATCCACATCAGGGAGCAATAAAGGTAGCAGTATAGAGGTAGCAATAAATGTTAATGGTATAATGAACAGTGAAAGTCTGAAGAGAGAACTAAAACACATGCTAAGAGGGTGACAGCCGGGTTCAGATAATCTGGAGATGATAGCCAACATTTCTTCAGTAAATAATCACTAAAACAAACAGACATTGATACAATTTTAAAATTATTTTCACAAGAAGAAAGGACACTACAGAGAAATTAGCCATAAATTCTTGGATTCGTACTTAGTCAGGTATTAGTTTGCTTAAATTAGAAGGTTGAATAAATGCAGAATTGTAATTAATATTCTCACTTCCAAAAATGAAAAATAGAGAACCTTGTAGTACTATAATCAACTGCACATAACAGCAAAACACTTAAAGGTGAACATGGCTCCAAACCATGAGAAAAAGATTGCAGTGAATGTTTTTAGATATAACCAGATAATAAACCATCTATTAATGGAAATTTAATGGCTCCTTAGGCAGAATAGAAAACAGAACTGATTACTAAGAATGAAACATTTCAGGGAATAAGACATAAAAGGATAAAAAGAATTTCTAAAAGGCAAACTGAATCAAACCTTTGAAAAAAAAACAAACCAACATTGCATAACAAAACACAAGAAATTAGAAAAGGTGCTCACTTTGCAGAGAACATGAGTTAGAACTTAAAGTTAGGTATGCTGCAAGGACAAATGCATTACCTCAGCTTAGAGAAATGGCAGTGATGTGCAGTGCGGAGGTAAAGGAATAACTGATAATGTCGACGGTGGGTAAGTAACTATGCCAAATCTACCTGGACACATTCCAGCACACTAAATTTCCCCATGTGGCTTTGTTACACTTTCAAGCCAGAAATACTACAGGAGTCAGCAAAGCATTTCAAAGACAGTGAAACAGAACATCCTTCCTGTGATAAGACAGAGTGAGCTTTTAAAGTACCAGGCTGCAGACAGGCTGACACACACTTTGACATACATTTCATTGCAATATAAACTAAGAGCTTCCTCATGAAATGTGCCAACAGTATAAAGGTGGGAAATATTGCCGATATAGGATCAGATTATCATATGGCAGGAAATAATGACAAATCAGATTGGAGTAACAGAAATGGAATGGAAGAGTTCAAAGTACTTAGAGACTAATAGCAAGAATGACTGCCATAAGCAGTAAGTTCATCAGCTGAAAAAGCTCACACACATAACAAAATGCACGGCTTATGGCTTGGCATGAAATAGTTAGGTTGTCTCAATAAGAGATGAGAGTCTGGACAACGGAGAGCTAAGATATTTTCAGCTCACTCCAGAGCCAGTTCTCTGGAACTGTTACAGAATAAGATCACTGAGTTTAGTTCAGCTCATGTTGTACATGCTTCTCCTTTCCGTCACACAGACACTATCAAGCACTCCATGTGCCTTCATATCTGTTCTTAAGGCATGTGGCATGTCTTCAATATTCCCTCTTGAAAGCATTAATCTTGTTGACAATCACATAACCATAATATCCGGGTGCTTTGGGCTGAAAAAATGCACACCACCACCCCACCCCCAAACCAGGAAAGAATAAAGACACGCACGGTGGGTTAAAGAGTGTTTAGAGTGGGCATACAAAATCCAGTAAAGAATAGATTAGCCCTGAATCCTTAGTCTGGGCATAAGGATTTATTTCTTGAAGGAGATATTTATAATGTTGAAGATACAGCCATTGAGACCTAGGTGTGTTATCTAAACTCAGAATGCACCAAGGAAAGTTTTCCAATGAAGATAGAGAATAATTTATTCATATATCACATGAGTGAGTATTCTTCTAGAATATTTGTTTAATTCACTTTCTTTAGAAACAATGAAATTGAATTATTTTTGATCTGACTAAAACCTACTACAAGAAAATACTGCAGAAAAATATATATGTTAATTTTGTATATGTAGGAAAATGGACACAAAAACAGGCTGAAAGAAGTAGTTTAAGATAAAGCCTCTTGTTAACACAAGAATTAGTGAGTATGCATGAATTTTAAACAGGACATATTGGGTTTGCATGGCAAAGTTTTGGTACCACCCATGAGCCATTAACTACATTTTTCTTTCTCCTGTCCAGCTGAGGAGGGCGAGTGACAGTGTGACTTGGTGGTCACCTGGTGTGCAACCAGGATCAATCCACCACACAAAGCTGGTTTGAAAGTTAGATAAAGACTTTTAATCAACAGAAATGATACAGTCTTCTGATAGGGGCAGATAGAAACAAAGCGCCAAATGATTTTCAGAAAAAGTTGCATCAATTTACAAATAAGTTTCATAGAACCATAGAATAGTTTGAGTTGGAAAGGTTCTGACTTGTCAATTCAGAATAGGTAAAAAACTATTAGCATCCCACACAATTTCTCTATCTCTAATTTCATAGTAATTAAAACTTACGCTGTAGTAATTTTTTTCATTTTTATTTTTTCCTACAACTAGTTGGTACATTTCTGTCCCTGTAAGCTATACAGGCAGTACTCACACCAGCAAAAATAGGAGGTGAAGGCCCAGATTATGAAAGTTTTATCCTAGCAAACTCAAATGAAGAAAATTAACCAATGGATTATTTTATCTTTTTTTTTTTTAATAATAAAATACAACTGAATTATTTCATGTTATTGCACCAGTTATTTTATAGCAAAAACATTAATCGAACTCAAATTCTAATAATTAAGTATTATTTTTTCACTGCATCACAGAATCCTAGAGTATCTTAAATTGGAAGGGACCCATAAAGATCATTGAGTGCAACTTCCTGCTCCTCACATGACAATGTAAAATTAAATCATATGACTAAAAGCATCGTTCAGACTCTCTGAACTCTGTCAGGCTTGGTGCCATGACCATTTCCTTGTGGAGACTGTTCTGGTGGCCAACCACCCCTCTCAGTGAAGAACCTTTTCCTGATGTACAATCTGAACTTCCCCTTGCACAACTGATCACAGCAAGATTAGAACTCAAATTTCTCTGCTCCCTCTTTGTCTCTCTCTCTCTCTTAAACAAACCCAAAGTAATATGGACAGTTAAAAAAAAAGGTCCAGAATATTTAGTCTTCGTATTAATCTGCAACTTCAACACCATTAAAGATTTTATAAACTGGATCACAATACAAACTGTACCCTTCGTGCCCCTCAAATTGCTTTACTCCTTGTATTTTGTTAAAAATTAATCTTTCACTTGGTCTTCACAGGGAAACTCAGCTATTCCAGAGCAGCCTGGACACAGGGCAATCTCCAAAGAGGCACAAGGTAAGGGCCTGAACCCTCCAAATAGGGAAGTGAATTGGTCCCCAGATCTAAGTGAATGTTCATATACAAAATTACTGACAAAAGGTGAATTTCCCTCTGTTATTCTATATCATAGAGAAAGTAGAAATTGCTGCTCCACTTTGTGGAAGCCAGACTCCTGTGCTGTGTCTGTGATGTAGCAAGAATAAACAAAGGCTGAGCTCAAGATGTTGAGCTCTCAAAAGAAACAAAGGCTAAGCTCAAGATGTTGAGCTCTCAATATCAACAGGCTATAAACTGAAGCACAAGAGGAAACCCTGATGACTTCTGAAGTGCTTTTCAAAGTGCTGTGGTTTTTCAGGTGAAAAAAAAAGAAAAAAAATGAAAGGTTAGTTAAGGCCTTAGGACTGCAATTCTTGCTGAAATGACACTTCATTCCATTTTTGCATTTGGACCTTTGTGCTACAATTTTTGCTGACCTCAATATAAATCACTAGCTAGGAATCTGAATTATTTTTCTAACATAGCAGTCCAGACAGTCTAAGCACATTTATTGAGAAGATATCTAAGCAGCTATGGGAGGAGTGGTATGACTTGCCAAACGGGTTTTGGATACATATCACTGCTGGGATATCTCTTCTCCTTTGATGATGTGATGAACACTTCTCTTGACACAAAATGGGTTTTTAACAGATACTGAATCAAGAAGAGTGTTTGGATTTCACAGGCAGATGAAGAGAGTTCTTTTTTACAGATTTTCATACAACACTTTGTCCTCATTTTGTCTGGGACAGAGTTCATATTCTTCTTCATAGCTGCTACAGCACTGTGATTATTTTGAATTAGTAAGAGACTAAGGCTGATAATATTATGATGTTTTGGTTGCTGCTCAGTAGTTCTTACTTTAATTCAAGGACTTTTCTGTGTCTCATGCTCTGCAAGTGAAGAGGTTCACAAGAGTACCTGAGAAAGCACAGCCAGGAGAGCTGACCTGAACTGGCCAAAGAGATGTTCCATACCAAAGGACATACCCAGTATATAAACTGGGAACAGTTGACTGTGAGGTGCTGATTGCTGTTTAGGGGTGGGCTGGATTTTGATCATTGGGTGATGAGCAATTTTAATGTGTATTGCTTGTTTCTCTTGGGGTTTCCTGTTCTCTCTCTCTCTCTCCTTATCATTACTATTACTATTGCTGTTATTATTATCTTTGTCATTATTATCATTATTTTTTTTTTTGCTTATATTACTAAATTGAACCCTTGTTTCAATCCACCAGGTTTACCTTTTCTTTCTGATTCTTCTCCTCACCAGGTGGGAAGGAGCAAGTACGCTTTTGCATAGCACTTACTTGCCAGCTGGGGTTATGACCCACCTAATTTTTTATATTTAATATGAGCCCATTCTGAGGAAAGAGTTTGTCAGAAAGTGTGGAGTATAATTTGCTTCTATAAGCATATACAATTAAAAGAAAAGTTCATGACAAAATAAAAATAACATGCTTATTTAATATTTGGTTATAAATTTCAAATATATTTTTATTTAAAACATCTGATGTGTATTTGTTGTGTATTTATTGACTCTGACATAATGAAAAGAGAGATTCATGAATAAAGGGTTAAACAGAATAAAAGCTGAAAATTCCCTACCATTTTTCCTGAAGAGAGTGTCAACACAGCTATTTTAGAAGAACAGGACCAGTCACTTGTGCTGAGTAAGCAAACCCATGACCCACTGAAGTCATGCTGTACTGGGAAGAACAGAGGCAGGCAAACAGCTGCCTACAAGCTGATCCATTTTGTCACTTATTGTGCTTATTATGTTTCAAGTACTTCTCATCTAACACAAAAACCAGGAACATGAAATAGTACTAAACAACAACAGATAAAGGTTTATACACAATTTTTTCCACAGAAGCTTTTATATCTCTCTGAGCTGTTAATCTTTGTGGCCATAGTTCTCCATCTTGGAAAAACTTAGGGAATATTTATTTAAAAATAAAAATTAAAAAAAAAAAACTTAGAATGTGTTAAGACAGTTGCACAAGTATTTTTATCATTATATCAGCCATGCAAGTGACATGACCTGTACGTCAGATCTTTGTAAATAAAGAGCCCTTTGGTGCTAAAATGAGTTTGCTAATCTACAAGGAAGGGTAAATGACAAATTCTCTGACATTTAGGGATATGAGTGCCTCAGGATTAGAGTATGCCTCAGTTCCAAAGAGCTGTCTGAAGCAAATCCAGAAGTGTCAGACAGTGAGACCATAAACTAATACAATTTATAATGAACATACATACTTTCAAAGTTCTGTACTAATATTGACAAAGTAGTTGGAATATAATTTATAGCTAATGTATATTTTGTTTTTAAATAAAAGTTGAATTATTTAAGAGGAATAGAATTATGAATATTTTCGTCCTATATGATTTAACATTCTATCTAGTCTTAAAGTCTGTAAAGGCTAATAGAACCTGGCAATTTCTAATGAAGTAAATATTATAGTTACTAACAAATGATCTATATTCACTAAAAACACATAATGATTTGTATTCTTTAACTTTAATACTTTAATACTTCTACCATGTTGTCATTGCCAGAAATAACTGAATATTATAACCAAAATGCAGTGGCAAATTACACTAATCTGCAGTTTTCCATGTATTGAAGAAAAAAAAAATCTTTCTTCACAACTCTGTTTTTAATTTGCATTTTCTGAAAAGGCATCTCTTAGTGCAGTTATCAATGCAGAAAACAAATGTTAAAAAAAAAAAAAAAAACCTGGATTGTGGCCAATTCCATCAGGTTCATCTTCCAAAAGATAAATTCCAATAGTCCATCCCTGATGACAGTGCCTTGAATATCTTTAACTTTTCCATCAGAACCATTTAGTGTAACTATTGCTTCTCCAGAGCTTGAACATCACTACCATTGTCAGAACCAGGCAAACAAATTTATGATGATGTTCCTGGGAATAAGGAACTAATGCAAAGGGGATTTCTCTGTAGTTCTTCATTAACATTTTATTCATTACAGCAAGGGAGTTATAAGAGTTTCCTTTTACGCAAATTAGGTCACAGGATAAAAAATACACAGCATGGAAACACAGTGTATTACTACGTAGAACAAAAGATCTGGTTAATAAATTATGATAATGGAATTAGTCTACTACTAATGCTGAGAGGAGCATTTAAATATTATGAAATTTTCTTGGAGAAGAGAGAGCTGTTGCATGTATTCATAAATTGCTTTTCTCCTTTGTGCCTCAGTTTCTGTAGTCCTTTATGTTATTTCCCTCTGAGGGAATGTACATATCCTACTTTAAACATTTGTTTTGGTTTGTTAAAAGGAACACTTCGAGTGAGTAGAAGACAAATTTTTACTCTCCTGTTTTTCAAATGAATGCTTTAACTAAGTTCAGAGATGTCCTGGATCAATTCAAGGAGATTCTTTCTGAAAATGATAGTGTGTAGAGTGCAGAGACTGAAAATAAATTAAGTTAATTAAAAAACCCCAAACCCTTAAACATTAATGCCAAGAAGATAACCATTAAGGAAACATGTGGTCCTTGCCATCGATATCTAGTATCATCAAAGTTCTTTAGTTAGTTTATTTATTTATTAGAGTTATTTGGTTTGTTTGTTTCCTTCGGATTCAATTTATTTCTAAGATTTATTTAAACAAAATAGGCTAAATTCAGACCTAGGTTAAGTAGTCTAACTCTAGTGAGATAATTAATTTGCAACTACCTCATTAGTTCAGTGATTACCTTCAGTTTATTCATTACATTAACTTAACTCCTATTTTCCAATTTATGCAAGGTCTGAATAGACTCAAAGGATGGCAAAATGAAGACTCTTACAAGCTATTCTTTAGGCAGGAAAATAAGGAAAGATTCTCCACTTCTTAAAAAGCAAAGCAATCCATTTGAACTATTTTTCTGGGAATGTCAGTACCCTTGCCAACTGAGGGCATACTTTTGCCAAAAGAGCAGGCATTTAGCTGAGCAATAGTTTTCATAGGGCAATTTCTGCTCTAAAATCATAATGTCTGTTCTGTTATTAATTATGGTGTGATCAACAAAATGTGAAAAGGAAACCAACACATGAACAACTCACCTAAAACCATTTACTTTTAATTTTAAAAGTGTTACTAAAAATTGTGTATGTATGGATCATCTCACTCTCTCTTCATTCCATCTTCTTAAATGACAAAGTTATGTTTTAAAGGATAAACTAAACAGAAATGTTATCAGTGTAAATCCCAGAGTGCCTTTCAATCGTTTTTAAAGAGTAAAGAATGACCTTTGCAATGTGACACCCATTCATACCCATCTAATCTCTTCTAAATCATCATTAGTTGTTAAAGTCCAGTACACTTCTCTTAGGTCTTAATGTGGCCCTCACACTAAGAGCTACCCTGGCATAGGTAACATAGGTAATTGTTTCTGTGCAAAAGACTCATTCAGATGGAGTTTAATCAAACAGAAAATATTGTCATATATGCTATGGTGTTAGCTTATTCAGGGTAACTTTTTAAGGACTGCAGAGAGCTGATTGCATTTTAATGCCACTGAACCCTCAGAGAGTAAATAACTTGCAACTTAACTGGCAACCCCCATCCATTGGGGTCCAAAAATAGCATTATCAGACTTGACCTTGCATAGGCCGTAGTTGTCATAGAGGATGACTCCAGAGAAACAAAATAGTGCTTCTGTAAACTAATGCTTAAGCACAAACTTAAGAAAACATACCCCTTGTTATTTTGTTTCTTCCATCCCTGCTTGTATTTGAATGTGAACAGGAAAACCCAAGCGGCAAGCAAGCCCTTGTTATATTACTGGAAATCAAACATAAAGTTCTTGGTCCTGAATGCGAAGTCTCAAAAAAGGTTGTCCATATTTCTCCTTGCCCAAATCTTATTTGCTCCCAGTTTTTCAGATACCTATTCTGACAGTACGTCTAAAATACTTTATTTTGTACATAATAATCATTATTATTCAGCACCTACTGAAAAATTTAACGAAGAGTAATTCTCAATCACGATATGTATCCTGTTAGGACCACACTTTAGCAATACATAAATGAATGCTAAGAACAAAGACCTCTGATTCAAGAGCAATCATCCTTTTCTGAGCAAGCTAATGTGGACATGAGAGCAACCCTTGCACAAGTCTGTGATGAATTTCAGGCACATATACAGTAGATAATCCAAACTGGAACTGACCTTGGCAATGGTCCAGGGATGATAATTTCCCTGGGAGGAGCTCCACTTGAATATTTTTGACAAAAGCGTTAGGCGCTAACATCAAATTAATAGACCTTTTTCAGTTATTTAAATTATAACAGACTTTATAAAATGACAAATCTAGCGCATTTCCTAGATTTATGCTTAAATCTGTGGAATGATCACTAAGCTCAGTGGTGAAAACTTTGGCCTTTCCCATTTTACAAAATTTGATGGCACCAGTAAAAATAGCACCTATTGTTATATAGAATTGCTTTTCTAGGAATTCAGTTTAGCTGAAAATACTTTTCTTGTCTAAGTGCCAATTTAATCCTTTAGAGACAGTATATGTATCAACCCTTCATTAGACAGCATTTAAGGACAGAAAGAAAATTTAAGAATTTTAAAATTTTTGAATGGCATTACTTTTGTTCTAAAATCAGCACTATTTGCTCTAAAACCACAATAGCCTAGTAATCTGTTCCAATAAATAACTGCCCAGAAGCATTAATTTTTCGGCTGTGTATGAAACGGTTGACATTCTCACTGTTAAATTCTCTTACGTTCTAAACCACATCAGGCAAACGTCTAAAGCACCTGTTCTGAACTGTGCCTGACCTGTGCTAGCTCTCAGAGAGCAGCAGGCACTTGTGTGCCTGAAAGTCTCAATGCCACGTGGGCGACAACTTCCCAAACTTCTCAGTTACTAGAGGGGCCAAACAGGGATACTGCTCCTTCAGGCCCACGGTTAACAAACAGAGAAGATCTGACTGAGATAACTCTCAGAGACAGCAACCAGGTCTGTGCTGGCTGTTAGCTCATCTGTCTTCTTTAAAGAAAAGCTGGAAAGATAAAGCACAGGACCATATCTATAGACTTAATAAGAACAGACAGGAGAAAGACAATGAGGAGAGTTAATTGATTTCAAAGGAAAATATGTTGGAATCTCAGGGACAAACTATCCCCATTGTGCAGTCAGAGCAGGAATTTTGGCCAAAGGCCCAGCTGGCTGGGAAAAGAGTTTCTCAGCATAGTCAGTGCAGACATTTCCTACAGCTGTTCTGGCAGCCCCACCCTCAGAGACAGCCAGTGGGTGGTATTCCTACTGTGAGATGCAGGCTGCTCTAGAGGGTGGCACCTCAGGGAAACTGTATTCAAGAAGGCACAAAATGCTATCAGACGAAGGAGGCATTAGTTCTTCTGAAATACAAATCAATGTAAGTAAGAGCAGAAGAATTATGTTTCTGAGGGTTTTTTCCTGGATTTGATAAGAACTTACCACTTCACCCCAGATTCTCACAGATATTTAAACCCCTTATTGTAGCTGACAATAATGAGTTAAGTGCCTATGTACCTCTAAATTTTTTAAAAATTTGTTCTGTTGTAATTTTCCATCCTCAGATGGAGGCTTAGAAGGTGAAAATCATCATAATTATATATATTAAATATCTTTGTCCACATAATGATACATCGCAAAGTTACTTGTCTTTCCATCTACCTTACAGTATGCCTAACCTTCTTACATTCAGTGGGATTTGACTTAAAATACTGCAATTTGTGGGTGGAAAAGAGTATAAAATATTTCAATATTTCAACTGATTTTTTAACAAGAATACTCTCTTCAAAACTGTCTAATTTTATAGACTTTTTTGTGTGTGATTTTATTACCTCTTTTTGCAGACTATCTGTATTTTTGGTTTATGGTCATTGATTTTATGAGCTTCCTAATTTCGAGCTAGATGAAGCTGTTGAGAAGTTCTGTGTGCTTGTAAGTGTAATCTACACTGCAGTCATCTTTAGGAAAGCATTAATTGCAATCACTAACTGCACATGAAACAATAAAATATTACATCTATATTTCCAAGGACAGTGACCAAGTGAAGTATCTTTTCTCATATATCCTGTTTTGCTATTTTCCAGCCTTTTAAAGGGATCTTCATGGCATTTGTAAAGAAGGAAGAGCAATATATTCAATATCCACATGTAATTTTAGGCACTTGGAATTTTCTAGAAGCCTTTAAGTTTGGAAAAGCTACCAAACTACTACAAAATTGTTAATTTTGGATAACAGTGTTTTGCATACCACAGCATATACTACCAAATATTGAGGTATTGCAGCATCCATCTTTGCACAGGAAAAAGACTAATTTTTCTTTTTAATTTTTAGTGATGTCTTCTTAATGTAAGAGATGTTTTTGCTTTCATATAAGAGTAAGTGTATAAGACTTCTCAGTTAAAAAAAAAAAATAAAATCCTTTCCTTCTATTCTTATTGTCTTTGAAGCCAATTTGAAGCAATTCTTAAGATCCTCTCTGGTCATAAGACTTTAATGTCAGGGAGAAGGAACTTGTGTCAGGGAACTTGTGTATTTACAGTAACTGCAAGACCTTTTTGTGCTTACTTGAAATAAACTATTTCTTATACTAAAAATTTTAAACATGTAGTTTAAACACCCAAATATTACAGTGAGATTCCAGTTACCATTTATGCTAAGCCTTTCACCTGCAGCTTAGAAAATAGTATTAATAGATCTTTATTCCTAATAAATAGATTGATGTAATAGTTCCAGATAGAGTACTGTCCAGGAACAATTTACAATTCATTTTCAATATGTTATTTTCTAGAGTAAAAGTAAGAAGTTTAAAACACTAGGCTATTTTTAAATGGAGACAGAGAAGTGGATTAAAGGCTTCATTAGCACTACTGAATTAATGAGGATTTAGAAACTGATTTCTCTAAAACATATGTCAGTTCCTAGTGATGCAGAGTTGGAATAGTTCACAAGATATATAAAGCCATCAAATTCATCTTTCTTAACTGAAACATGAATACATGCACACTGATACTTTTTGACCCATTCCTCTGATTTTCACTCTTAATTATTTTGTTTCCAGGATTTGACTATCCTTTACATTTGAGGTTATTACTCTTTCAGAACATACAGAGATATGCTCACTGGCTGGATGGCCAGGCCCAGAGGGTGGCAGTGAAGGGAGTTACATGGAGCTGGCACTTGGCCACCAGTAGTGTTCCCCAGGGCTCGGTATTGGGGCTGGTCTTGTTTTAAATCTTTATTGATCATTTGGTAGAGGGGATCGAGTGCACCCTCACTAAGTTTGCAGACGACACCAACCTGGGTGGGACTGTTGATCTGCTGGAGGGCAGGAAGGCTCTACAGATGCATCTGGACTGATTGGATTGATGGGCCAAGACCAAGTGTATGAGGTGCAACAAGGCCAAGTGCCAGGTCCTGCCCTTGGGTCACAACAACCCTGTGCAATGCTACAGGCTGGGGGCAGAGTGGCTGGAAAGCTGCCCCGTGGGAAAGGACTTGGGGGGGCTGGTCAACATCACCTGAACACGAACTATCAGTGGGCCCAGGTGGCTGAGAAGGCCAATGGCATCTGGCCTGGATCAGCAATAGCGTGGCCAGCAGGGCCAGGCAGGGATTGTCCCCCTGTGCTTGGCACTGGTGAAGCCACAACTCGAATTCTGTGTCCGGCTTTGGGGCCGTCACCACAAGAAGGATATTGAGGTGCTGGAGTGTGTCTAGAGAAGCAAGAGACTTGGTGCAGGGTCTGGAATACAGATTGTATGAGGAACAGCTGAGGGAGATGGCCTGCTTTGGGTTGGAGAAGAGGAGGCTCAGGGGTGACCTTATCACTCCGTACAACTATCTGAAAGGAGGCTGTAGCCTTGTGGGGGTTGGTTTCTTCTGCCAGGAAAGCAGAGACAGTGTGAGAGGACATAATCTTAAAATGCACCAGGGGACATTCAGGTTGGACATCAGGAATAATTTCTTCACAGAGAGGGTGATTAAACATTGGAATGGGCTGTCCACAGAGGTGGTGAAGTCATCATCTCTGGAAGTGTTCAAGAAAAGACTGAACGTGGCACTGAGTGCTATGGTTTAGTTGGCATGGTAGGTTTGGTCAAAAGTCGGACTCAATGACTTAGAGGTCTTTTCCAACCTTTATGATTCTATGATAAGCTAGGAAGGCCATAATATCATAGTATTTCCTTGTGTGTTTTATAAAAACAAACTTGTACTTTGTGAATCAACATCTATCACTATATTCTATGAAACCATCAATATTAATACCGCTGAGGTTAATGGAGATTTTAATGTTAATTCTGCTGACTATATTGCATGAATAAAGCTAGTTGGAAATCAACATCTACCTTTTGCTTTTCACATAATCATCAATAATAATAATGTATTTAAATGAAAAGAAGAATAAAAAACCACTTCAAGAATCAATAATGTGGGTAATGATGTTGTAAGAGAATATGGCTAGCTATGACTCTCAGAGCTCTGCACAAGTAACTCATTCTGATTAGTAAACCAAGCAAAATACAATGTGAAAAATACATAGACAATCGTAACCCTAATGTTAACATGTCCAATAATATATAGAATTTGATTACATTGGAAAGTTCTGCTGATACCATACACTGCCTTCAGGACTGAATTGCTATCTTAGTACTTAGGAATAATAATTTATGCCAGCAGTGTTCCCTGTTGCTGCTGAATGAAAGACCCTATGTTTCTGCTTCAAGACTGAATTTTAGTTTCATTATTCTCAATTGTAGAAGCTACTTTTACTGGGTTTCAAATACAATTATTCAACTAAATATTTATTTTTCTATATTAAATATTATTTATACTTATATGCCCTGAGTGCTGGACTTTTATTCAAGCAAAACTGCAGAAAGATATGGTATCTTTGATGGAAAAGGCTGAATTGTTGAAACTGAAATTATTTATTCACATTATTGTTATTAGAATTCACATTGTAAAAAGACCTAGCTAAAGACTTTTCATATTATAGTTATATATAGTTATATAATTTGCATCCTCCAAAAAAAAGATCTGTAATTAGCGATAAACCCTTGAATATCTAGAATTTGTTTGTATCCTATTCAAAATATTTTTAATTTCTTCCTTTGCAAATTATTGTTCTTTTCATGCATGAAAATGGAAACACAAAACCTGACCAATGACTAGATTTTTGTGCTTTCTTCTTGAACCCAGAAATAATTTCTTTGTTTTAATTGTTATAAATTGATAAATAGTCTGAACACATTCTGTTTTGTTACACAAAATTGCTTTAACTTAACAGGGCCCTACAAATGAGATATTAAACTTTAATACAAATACTATTCACACATGTTAAATGTGTTATTAGTCATGTACTGCTCAGGAAAAAAAATATTATTGCACGTTCTTTTAAATATTTCATCTACTTTCATTCACCCACTAATAAATGTGTCATGGACTGGGGTGCCAAGATTCCCTAGCCAAAGCCAGAATACAGGTCTTAGATGGAATAACTTCTTATTTATTAAAATAAATAAATAAATAAATGGGAAGAATAGGTGGAATCAAATTAATGGAAAAAGACCAATGAAAAAAAGAATAATCTACTGATTTTTCCTTTCTTCTTCCTAAGCCATGTATAATTCTGATTAGTATAAATAAAAAGCTGTTTTCTTTCTATGTACCTGGTATGCCTTCTACAGGGACAACTGGAATGATGACCTGTGTCTAAGAGATAATAAGTGTCTGTTTCCTCCTCTTCTTTTCTTTTTTCTTCGTTTCTTTATTTTTTCACCCATATGCTTGTGATTTTAGAATTCCAGTCCATCCAATTAATTTCCTCTCAAAATAAAGTAGCCATCATAAGCATAAAATGCAGGAGACTTGTAAAGCTTCTGCAGGTCAATAGCCAAAATGGACAATTTCTATACCTCAGAACTGTAGCTGACATAATTCTGTAACTGTTTTTTCAAGATGACAAGAAAAAACAAACAGAATAGGAATGAAATACCGCATGGTAGTTCATGAAGGCAGAATACAATTAGGAGATCTCATATAGCTATGAATGTGCTAGATAGAGAACTTAAAAGGAATATTTTTCACAAATTAATCTTTATTTTCCTTACTAATTAATAAACACCATGCTGTGAATAACTGGTGATAATGTTCTAATAAGAAAAATCAATAAATTTACACCCAGGGTCACCGTAATTGATGCTGCAGAATAGAAAAATGTATTCTCCATTGATCCTTTAGCAATCTTCTAACTAAAAAGGAGAGGAAAGAAAGCCAATTACTGTAGTATGCCTCTGAAAATGATAAGATTAAAACAAGCTAATTATGTGTTCTTGAATAACTACAATTTTTGATGAAAGTAAGTAGAATAAGGGCATCCTGCATCTCCAGTACAGAGATATTATTTTTTACTAATTAAAATATAATAAATTTAGATTTAACTTCTCTTAACCAATAGGCAAACAAATGGTTAGGAAAATAAAACTTCAAAATCTCCCAGGATAAAACCTTTTGATGTTTCTGTGAACACAGGATTAAACTGAAGAATGAAACAAGCTCCTGCAGCATTGAAGCTAAAGGAATTTTCATACTTGAGCAAACAATATTTAAGGAGAAAGACAGTGACCACACAAATAGCTTCCTATGAATATATGTCCACTGCTTTCTGTTTTGCATAGAATGTATTGATGATTTCACATTGTGCCACATATGCACAACCGTGATGCCTTCCGCTGCAGGCTTATCAATATTGGAGTATGGCTGCAACAATTAATAAATGATCAATATAGAATGATGCAGAAAGTCAGCAGTATCAACTGCTCATTTTGATCTCATGGTTCACTAAAGTAATTAGAAAAATCAGATTTCTCTTTTAATGATTAATAAGTAAATAATCTTTCTTTAAATTAGTTAGTAAAATTCATTAAAATATTTGGAAATAACTAGATTTTCCTTCTTCCTTTCATTTGCTACTGTAGATAAAATGAAGCCCATCAATATAAGGTAAAGGCATTATTCAATGTGACTTGAATGCACATGCAAAGACATGTATCATTATTCTGACTTCAAATACTTGATTTCAATTATGGCTATAGCATGCCATTTTGAAGACTGGATTTAACCAGATTTTCACCTTCAGATATTCATGGAGGTGCTTGGTTTAAACTTGCTCCTTTGCCACACAGGCATCTCCTATTGAGCCTATAGAGAAAATTAAGCAGTTTTCCCTGGCCTATTCAATTCCCTCTAACCTGGTTGGATTCATTTATTTTGACCTTAGTCAATGTCTCCCAAACGTAGCTTGTAAACCACTGGAACAGGTTGCCCAGAAAGGTGATAGAAACACTCAAGGTCAGGTGGATGGGGCTCTGAGCAACCTGATCTTGCTGAAGATGTCCCTGCTCATTGCAGGACTACATGGTCCTTAAAGGTTCCTTCCAACCCAAACTATTTTATGACTCTATGTCTCAAACTCACAATATTCTAGTGAAGGCCAGTTTTCTAGGCATTCCTGAACGAATCAGGATGGGAATTTGGAGATTAAAAGCCACCACTATCACTGTATATATTCTGCACTTGAAGGTCACTAGATATGAAAAAAATTAGGAAGCAGGGACTAGGTTAATCTTCGGACTTCAGTTTCACTGAAATATCTAAATCCACGGAAACTGGATGATGGAAACCAGCTGCATTTTGGTCCTTTCCATTTTGGTTCAGGTTCAGCTGTAAATTCTGGAATACCATTTTCCCTCTAGTTTATTGCCTATAACATTCTCCTTTTTACATTTCTTAATTTATTTCCCCTGATCACCAGCTATCTACACTAACTCTTAAGACACAGATATAAAATCAGTGTATTTGTAGCTGTAGTTGAGGGTAACTCCTTACGACTCTAATTGCCTGATCATTACCTACAATATATGCTTTTTTCTGGTTTTGTTAACCTGTGTATATTATAAGCTACCATCACAACAGTTTCCTTACTGGGTGTAGGTATGTATGTTTTAAAGTGGGAGATTTTCTATATACACAGGGCAAGACAGCTATAGATTCCCAGGCAACTTCTCAGTAACCAGTCAGTAATCAATGTCAGGAAAGGGTGCTGAAAAAGAATAACATCACCATGGAAAACCAGTCTTATAAGTCTGCACTTTACATAGTCTTGCAAATGTGATTTTTTAGGACTTTCTTGGTCTCTTACTTTTCAGATAAAAAGCCAACTGAAAGTTAAAAGAAATGTAAGAAGCTATACTTTGCCCTAGGCATGCTTTCACTAATTTTAGTTTGTTATTATTCAGTTCAGTGAGCTTGCTCAATTGTAACATTTCAATTAGTTGTGTAACTGCCTAAAAAGGACTATCATATAAAGTAGTTTCTGTTTTAGGGGATCCTGATGCTGGTTCATAACAGGAAAGGTACTTGTGTATGCTGCTCAAGCAAGTTTGATCAAACTTATAGGACTTTTCCCTGGCGGCACATTCTAGAAATAATGCAAGAGATTCACTTCTCTGAGATTGCGTGGACATGGGCAACAGTTACAGGAATGATGAAAACAGTCACTGAACACAGCTCGTGCTCTGTGAGTTACCGTCTCTTGAACTGGTGAGGAAGATTCCTCTTTCAGGGCCCCCTTTTGATCCATTTTTCTACATTGAAATCACTTTAAAGAAATATTGAATGAAAATAATATTCAAAGAATTGTACTTCTGAAAGAGAAAATAAATGTAAATATTCTCTATTATTAGCCACAGGTGTCAAAGACTGCCTCTGAAATGAAATAAAATAAAATAATAACCTCCCCACCAGTTTTTATTCTAGCACCATTTGTCCTTTAATGTTATGTTGAAATTTTTCATTGAAAGCTTAATAGAACACTGAGCACCCAGCACTGTTTCAGATTTCAGCAGCTGAACCATTTTGAATACAAAAAAGAAAAAATTTAAACATATACGTTCAGTACATTGGTTATACACACTGTCCTTAATTCACATATGTAAAATCAAAGTATATTGCAAAAATGTGTTAAACAGTTTTGGCTTCTCTAGCATTATATTCCATTATTAGTGTCACTAAGATGACTATTTGCATTCACACATGCTTCACTAGGCTTTTTTACAGCTGTAATTGTCATACACCTGAAGCCATCTTAATATCTAACAGGCAAGCAAGAAGATCAGAGAAAACAGAAAAGACTGTTTGGAAAGAATAAAGAGAGAAAAAAATGTTAATATAACCTGAAATCAAATATAATTCCTTCGGCTTTGTATTGGGCCTGCTTATGTGCTTCCTTGCTCATCTGATCCCTCTATTTGTGCAAAGTGACTTGAAATTATTTGAGCAGAACTTCTAGATACAGAGTTATGGATGTGATTCACTTCTAAAAATTAAGTCCCAAGTGTAAGTGTCATACTTAAACTCTTATAGTCTAAATCTGATCTGAGTGCCACCAGAGGGGAAGATCCAGGTATTTCAAGCATTTCTTTCAGGACATTTTGAACTGCCAGCTGTAGACTCCACTGAGTATCCAAAGATGCTAGTTTATGCTCATTATTTACTTTCAGACAGCTGAAGCTGGGTGATATGAATAGTATACCTCTAATTTTCAGATGGCTTAAAGTGATACTATAGGCAAGAGAGAGTAAAAATATGACTCTTAAAATACCTGCTGGTTTCAGAATACATAGCAGCAGAATAAGAGACAGTACAAAATTCACCAACAAAGTCTGTTTCTGAGGAATTTGATACTAGAGATTTTGAAGTGGTCAAAACTGGTGGTTGATACAAAAATACAAAGAGGATTTGATTCTGTGAAAAAATCTCAAGCACAGACTTATGTCCAAAGTCAGGAATTTCAGATATATCGTTTATTATATAATAAAGGTAGCAGAGCAGGAAGGAGTTAGTTTGAACTAAAAAATAGTGTATCTTTTGACTTGTTATTGTCCTTCTGAGAAGGCAGTGTCTTCAGCTGGGTATTGCACATTCACAAGTCTTAGCACAAGACCACTCAATGAAGGCCTTAAATAAAAGCATTAAATCTGCAAACACATTTTTGTGGACATTTAAAGTAAACATGTGAAAGAGCATTTTGAGACCTTCAGTCCAGATCTCCATTGAGCAATTTAACAGGTCCGAGTTAAAAATGCTGTTTATGTGGTAAAGTTGAAAAATCTCTGGCTTTCAGAACGGCTTTTGATTCAGAAGGACAATTGATATGGCAACCAGTACATCCTTACATATGTTTTTTCAAGAACCTAATCTAACACAGATTGGATTAATCACACATAAATGTGCTTACTTCACTACATTGCCTAAAGCTCAGGTAGAGAAATCCTTGCTTCAGAGTATTTGAGCATTTTGTCCAGATTTTCTACGCCCTTTGCTAAGTAGCTCTTTGCCTCTTCTGCTCCCTGAATTTTACCCCCACTTATCAATGATTCTTCTTTTCCTACTTCTGTCTTCACCTTTGCCTTCCCCTCTAGTTTTGCCTTTGTTTATCCTTTCTCATCCTCTTCCTTCCCCTCCTCCTCCCCTTTCCTCTTTTTTTCATTCAGAGTTACCACTCACTGTGTGCTCCCTAGAGTGGGACCAACAATACATTTGTATGTCTACATCCCTTTGCAAGTGGGGCCCCTTCTTGAGGAGACTTCCATTAGTTATAAATACAAAGGAGAAACAGTGATCATTTGGGGTTGGAATACAAGGAAAAATGAATGCTGGCTGCCCAGATTTCTAGAGGATCCAGCTAGACATTCTGTATGCTAACAGTTGCTGAAAATGCTGTCATTCAGTGCCTGAGAATATGTTCTTACCACTTCAGCCCCAAGAAGAGCAGAATCAAAATATTTTATCCTAACTACAGTTAGGTAGTGAGTTTATAGTGATTTATAAATGAAAGCTGCCCTTTTTGAAAGTGTGCTGCACAATAAATGTCTGAACAGCTTCAGTTCTTTATCATCCATCCCAGTCTACATTCACGGAATAGTTAATCAGTTATGTTGTTCAAAATGTGAAATTGGCATGTGTTTACATCTTATATCCTTACCGTGTTCAGCATTTTCACAAAACCTGCACATCTAAAAATAATCACATCCGCATTCTGAAAGCTTTCTACATAAAAGGTGCACATGTGTATGGTTAAAACAGGTGTATACGTAAACTTATTGTGGTTTGTGTTTGTATATAAACATATATATTTGATTACTGCTTTACATTCCTTTACACATTCTTGTTCTTTATGATCTATTATTCCTTGCTGGCTATAAAGCAGCAAGTGCTAACACCTCTACAACTAATGAAGCATATATTTCTTCTTTGAATACATTACAGTCATAGCACAAAAGAAAGAGCAGTTGGGGAACTTTTAATAGCAGTACAGCATGTGTTGCTCTTCTAATATGTTTTAACTTTGGTGCCTCTGTAATAACTATCAAGTTAGCTACATTCATGCTACAGGTGGAAACGTTTTCCTGGTTTACATAATTCTAGAGTATTGTACTTAATTGAAATACAAGGGAGAAAAATCTCTTTTAGATTTATAGATTTCTAATAGCATAGATTTTCTGTATCCAGAGCTTACAGGATCCTCAAATAATGAAAAAAATACTAATAAACCCCACTCATTATGAATAAATCCTATTTTCTTTTATCTCCAATTAAATGAAAGATTTCACTTTATCTGATACCATCTATTAATATATGTAAAATACGTTTTTCACTGTAGAATAAGAAAAATTATCCAAGCTAAAATTAATTGTTCATCCTTTGTTCTGCAGTAGCAAATGATGCAAAGAAAAAATCAAATGCACCTAATAAAATACTTGTAATAGCTGACTCCTTGCTTAAAGTAAATAAAAGTATTCTGGGAAAAATAGAGAATTCATATGAACTTGGATTGCCAGAAAAACACAAACTCTCTCATAAACTGAAACAAGAAATCAGTAGGAAAAATGAAATGATAATTTATACTACAAAATAAGGTATGTCTTATACTACCATGATTAGGTAGAATGGAGTAAAGAAAAATCTCTTTTGTGAGATAAGTCTTGTACCTGCATCACGTAATCTTCTACAGGAAGTTTGATGATATAGAAGCAAAATTGCAAAGTGTTGCTAATTTTCTTCCAGAAATTTTTTGGAAGAATTTTTTGGGAAATCTCCCTGTATTATGTTTGCATTGTCCCTCCTACTTTCCCAACTTGAAAATTACTTCATTTTAAAATAAATCTACTGCATTTTATTGGACAGAAATCACTACTGGATAACAATATCTGGGAACTGAACAGTATTTTTAGTATTTGAATATTTATTTCCCTTCATGAACCTCAGTGAATTTTATTCACAGCCATTATTCTGAATGAAATTCTGCTCATGACCCAAATCAACTTACAGAAAATATCTTCTTTTTGAAATTTCTTTAAAACAGGTTAACAAGCATTCAAAATAATCCTAATTTTTACACTTTGTCAAACCCACTAATATTTCCAGCACTGCCCTCCAGTACTTTCTGCTATTCATCAGTTCCAGGAGTATTCATCTCACAAAACATATCTGTATAACTGGCATTAATTGGTACACTGATTGGCAGAGCATAACCTACCATGTCATGCCTAGAAGTGGTCCATCTATGTCAATACCAAAGGAGAGGAGGTGGAATGCATGCAGAAGAACTCAATGTCACTACCCAGCATGGATGACAAGACCTTGGTCTCCAGGGCATACTTTCCACCATGATGCTAAACCACTGAAACCTGAAAGTGGAAAAATATACTTTTCCTCTATAGGCCAGTTGTGAGTTAACACAGATGTCAGGAGAATGACCACTTTATCTTTCCTCCTAAGCCTTCTGTACCACTACCACCGCCCCCACTCTTTTTCTGTCACTCTTGATTACATCCTGAGTCCAGCTTTTTTATTGTGTTGCCTGAAGGTATTCCACCAGTCTTGTTAGACTCAATCTCTCTTTTGCCCCTTTCTCCCACAATTATTTCTGTACCTTTTTGCCATAGTGTTTTGAAGCGGTGGTTATCAGCCACCCTCCTACAGGTCTGCTGTAAGGCCATTGCTATGTCTAAATAATGTCCTCAGTACTTGCTTCCATCACTATGCCTAAAAGAATCTAAAAAAAACCCCCCAAAAACAAAACCCACAACCAAATGAAAAGAAAAAAAAACCATATATCAGCTTTGAGAGACATAATAAAGAAGATATAGTGATATATAATAAGGGAAGATTGCTGCTCCATGATCTTTTATACATTTCTTCATTTCTGATATTTTAAATACTTTGGGACAGTTTAGCAACAATAGAATCATGCAAAACAGGAACATATTTCATGTGTGCCCTTTCTTCTGACTCTGAGAAGAATCTGCTTGAAGATGCATTTATTTACACAGAGGAGAAGGCTGATGCTCTCTCACCAGTACAGTGGGAATTCAGACTGCAGAGAGCAGATGCACGAGGGGTATTTAATGTGGAACAGCCCGAGTGTTGTGTCTTTTTGTTGAGGAATTGTTCTGTTAATACAAATCACCAAATTTCACTACACTTCTACATGATAGGGTCATTGGTGTATACGACTTTGAAATAAATCTTCAGAAATTAAATATAATATTAAGATGGTGAGCTGATACAACATTTTACACTGTGGGGTTTTTTCCATTACATTAAACATGAAAAATCTAAGCATTTTGTAAGAGAACTGTTAATTGCTATATGACTGGACATGAATTATATTTCTTTATCTTAATTCCTGACATTTCTGTCATGAATCATCATGTCATGTTCATCTCAGTCATTTTAGTTTATAACTTGAGACAACAAACACGACAAAATATGTCACAATAACCCAGATAATATGTCAGAAATTTTTAAGGAAAAAGATGCTTTCTATTTCAGCTTGGACGTTATCCTTCCCCCACATTAAAAAAAAAAAAAAAAAAAAAAAAAAAAAAAAAAAAGTCGAAATGATGTTCTTCACAATTGCAACTGAAATAATATGTTTTAAAATTTCAAATTTGTATTTGTGTCTTTCTTTTTGAGCCTTAAATTTATATATATATATATATATCACTAAAAATAGCCCACTAAAGAAATATTTATAAGCTAACAGCAAAAGTAAATGGAAACAATTAAACATAGCTTGCATTATGGAGAGAAATTTTGTTAGTCCTCTTTTCATAATCTATTCAAGATGAGAAACTGACACTCAGGCATAACATTTATTCTTCAATGAGCTCTTGATTATATCCTGTTTTAAAGAGACTGCTTAAAGTTCAAGTGTGTTAAGTGATCTGGTCAAGGTTATAGACTAAAACTATGTATTGAATTTATCTTGGACCATGGCACACTTCAATTTTCCTGTATCCCATACTGCTTTTCTATTTCTGTTTTAAATCAGGAATAAACCCAGCATGGTATAAAGTATACCAGAACACTATGTACTGAAAAATGAAAGCACCAGATGCTTGATGCAAAATGCAAAACCCGTCAAAAAGAGTCAAAGTTAATTTTTAAGAATACTTTACTATGTGATCTGCTTATTCCAAGGCTTGTTCAGACTTTTATAAAGATTATGAAAGGGGATACTGTGGACTAAAGCTGTTTGCAATTTGTAGGGACCATTTTGTTGTCAACTGGTACCTTTTCCAATGTTTTTAATTATTAGGGGAATCAATTAAAATGTACTTTGTCTGTGCCACATATGCTAAGTACATGATTTGTAGAGGATTCTTACCTGTCCAATACCCTTATTCTATTTCATTCTCCCTCCTCCCACCCCCACTCCCACATCTTGGGTTAGTGGGTTACTTTTTTCCCTTTTAATAAGAGTTTTGTGTTAAAACTGGCATGTTGAAATGCCTGACATGAGAATTCTCAAACTGTCTTAACTAGATTTTGGCGTTTAATAAGCTGTAAACTGCTGAAGCTATTTGCAGATGAAGCCTCATTTTTGTCCATCAGCAGGGGGCTAGGAGCATAATTAATTGAGTGAAAGCTAAAAGATGGACAGCATGGTTACATTTATGCAAATATTGCAGAAGAACATCTAACAGAAAAGAAAAATACCTTGTAACTGATTGGTTTGGTTTTGGACCAAAATCCACAGGGTCCACTTAAACAATGCTGATTGTGCATATGACAATTAAGGCCTATAGTGGTGGGGTTTTTTTTAATATACTTTCTGCAATGCAAAAAATAATAGAAAAGAGAACCTTCACGAACAGTCAAAGTTCCAAATCCAGTGAGACAATTCTATTTCTGTTTTAAGGTTTTTACTGTTCTTGAATGTTAAAATAGATTTTAAAAATGGTATTACAAAAATCATGTGCCATCAACCATATGCTAATCTCTGTTGTTTATTTCTTTTGTTCATATTCCAGTCATATGCATCCTGGTACACTAAAGAGTCCATTTAACTAAAGTTAAAAGCTTAAACCACAGAGATCAGGACAACTGTTGAGGTACTAACCCAGGTGCTGCTTAGGGTGATCAGAAGATTTTTTATTTATTCTGTGTTATATTGTATTTTCTTGCAAGAAATTTTGTTGAATTTTTTTCCACCTGGCTGCTAATGTGTATTGGAATGATCCCTGAATTAAAACTAAAGCTAGCAAACATGAGCATTTGGATTGAAATACTCTCCTTTTATAACTCTGGGGTTTGTATTATATATTTACAAGAAAATAATTGCAATCTTGTTCATTGATTTTTGACTATGCATGAAGAGCATGATGTACAGTAGAAAAAAATTGTAAGGAGGTTTTCTAGGGAATTTAGTCCCTAATTCCTTTTATGTCCAACATGTGGTTTAACCTGAACATCTAATTCCAGCAGGGTAACAACTGGCAAATACTTAGGTTTATTGGGCAGAGGAAACACTGTATTATTCATTTATGTTTAATATAATGTGCACAGATTTCTGCTGATCTCAACATGACAGGATTTGATAGATTCTTCCTATATTCTACAGTATTGCAAATATTCTAGAGTCAGCTCAAACTAAAGCTTGAAAAGCATAGGAATGATGTACCTTTAGGAAATAAAATACTCTTTTTTTT